>JAODAL010010134.1:0-106847 GCA_025379985.1 Phyllomedusa bahiana | reverse complement strand
ATCCCCTTACAAGTATCAGATATCTCTCACACAGCTTTCCTAGAGACAGATGCAATGTCTGCTAGAAGCAAGAAAGTCAAGGCCTTCCTCCTCCCCCCAGATGATACAGAGCGTTTGGGAATGTGTCTTATCAGCTAATGCTTCATACGTACATGCAAATTATAACTTGTCTCTTAGCAACCGCCAATTAACCAATCATGTAGTGATAGAATAGTCATGTGATTAAAAAAAGTTCTATTGGAATGTAATTTACTGTGATTAAAGGAGAATCATGTCCGAAACAGAAGGTGTTGGTCATGTTTCTCGAGTTCTGGCTGCCAGCAGCAATAATAATAATATAATTCGGAGGAGGCATTTAATTGGATAAGGAGTGGAACAAAGATAGATTCCACACCTGATTTAATCATCTTGACAACTACAGCTTTGAATGTGAGGCTGACAACATTTTATAGACAATCATCTTGGCTATCTCATTCATACATTTTACTATTCAGTTTATACTTCGTTATGCAGGTTCTTCTCATGTAACTGCATTGTTACTGTTTTGCTGGCTGATTTCCATGCAAAAGGTCACTGGTTTGAATCGAGGAGCAGCCATGAAGACGATTTCTCAAGAAAAGGGAAACAGAATCATCCGGCTCATCTAAAGGGTTCTCTCGGCCAGGAAAATTGCCAAACTGCATCATGTGAAGCCATGACAGCTGGAAGAATATGAAATGAAGTCCATCCATCCATTCCAAAGCCAATAGGTGGGCGTCCAGTCAAAATATTAGAGTCAACAAGTTGGCTCCTCACCAGGTCTATAAGTTCTGGCACGACAAACACGGCATTAGAGGTGGCTCGTATGCATCATAATAGTGATATCACATATTTCCATGCAAGCAGCACGTGAAACGCATTACACAAGTCTGCAATGATGGCCCGAATGAAGATGAAGAAGCCTCAATTCAAGGTTCAGGTGTTAGAGGCAGCGATAGGGCTATTTTTAGTGATAGGGAGATGTTTAGGTTCTTTCTACTCTCTCATTTCTGGAGTGAACCCCCATGTTAGACTACCAACCATGCACCTGTTATCTGTTTGCTGAATCATCCAGCGGGGAGTCTTTCTTCTTGTCATTTCTGTTATTTCTTTTGACTCCTGTGGCTATTTGGCTTGCTGTGGTTTGGAGTTCACCAGTGTTGTTACAATTTGAGCTAATACTTAACTTAGGCCTACTTATCAAGATCCTCAAATAATTTTCAAGCAACTTTCACCAACATTTTATTTTGTGCACCACAAATTGTGCACCACAAATACTTGCCACTTGCCCATTTAGTAACTTATCAACCTGAACTGCAATATTTCAATCTCGATACTGTTCAAGAATCCTGGTTTTTGTTACTGTGTGTCCTATTTGTACCCCTAATAGTTTAATCTGGAACTATCAGCATCTGTCTGGCATTCATTTTACCCCCTTTCAACGAACAATTTGGCAAACTTGTTGGGGTTTACTAGACTGGCCTTCCAGATACTCTTCCCTCTACCCTACATTCTTTTACCCAGCTGACTGCTTCATTTTCCTGTACCTCCATTCTGCCGTCTGCCCCAGCAGAGCCTGCTCAGGATACTCTTTTCCACATAATAAATAGTTCTCACTGTTGGAAGTTGCTCAACTAAGGAGTGTACAAGATGTATACTATATAGAATTCTTTATCATGGAGCACATGGATATTGATATAATGGGGATAGCACAAATAACTTAAAACAAAGTAATTTATACAGGTGAGAGTAGACAAACAGTGATCAAGTACAAGGAACCTCCTTCAGCATTAGTCCTAATGGTTGTCCATATTTCTCAGTATAACATGAGAAAAGGAAAATGAATATTAGGGTTAACTGCTTCCACACTGCTGGTTAGAATATCTTTATGGTTATTATATTAAAATAATTTATTTCACTATTTTAATATATTGTAAGACATATTCTATATATTTCAACCTAGAGATGTTACTAGAAATATATAATTTACCATGAAGTATTAGTAATAAAATGTTGTGTAACACGATTTGCAGAGGGTGAGTTTGACTATTCCAAAATCAACTATTTGTTACTACTGTGTCTGCTTATGTACACATTTACTTTTTATGGAGTAATTTCTTGCCAATTGGGAACAGGATAGATTTTAATAGTAATGAATATTCAAGCATCGTCTAGTACTCTGGAGGATAACAATCTAAACCTTAATTAAAAATATGCTAATTATAGTATGTTTAAATGGCTATTCCCATCATTTAATGTTATGACCACTGAAAAATGTTGGAACAAAGGACATGAAATTTCTCTTGCACTACTGCACAACCCAGTTAAATGGCTGTGTTGTGGTTCCTTGTGCAGTAAATTATCAGTAGTGTTGATGTGAAGGAAAAGGTCAGTTACTTTCATAACACCTAGGAAGCAGGACCATTGTTTTGGAGTCATACTAGACTGCACTCTGTCCTTAACATTTATTTTTAATCCCTTTCCCATTCATGTCCTCTGCACCTAAAAAAGGGTGCTTTCACACGGAGCGTTTTTGGTGCTTTTTTTGGTTGTGTATTTCTGCAAAGAAGTGCACCAAAAAAGCTCCAAAAACACACCAAAAATGCACCAAAAAACTACCCATGTGAAAGCACCCTAACATTTCCAGAAGTTTTCCTTACTGCAGAAACAATCACAATTTTTCTTGTTGCCATTATACATTCTTGTCTTGATTACCTGAACTCTTTATTAATCAATCTCCATTTTGCAAACTCTCCCCTCTCCTATCTAACCTGAATGCAGCAGCATGGCTCATCTACACCAATGATTCTACTCTGTATCAGTCACTTTACTAATTGCCCATTCACTCTAGAATACAGTTTACACTTGTTACTCTTGCCTACAAAGCTCTCCGCAGTGCCGCACCTCCCTACAATTCCTTAGTCATTGCTGTCTACGACTCTACCCAAGCCCTACATTCTGCTAATAATCCTAGATGAACATCCTTTATAATCCAGACCTTTCAATCAAGCCTCCAAAACTTTGCACATGCTGTATCAATTCTCAGGAACCTGCTATCCCGTACAATCAGATTAACCCCGACATTCATAGTTTTAATCCCTTTGTGACATTTCACGTAAATTTATGTTTAGAGGTTAGCGCAAAAAACACAAACATAAATCAAGTAGAACACGTACACCACCCTTTCCCCATTACAAATGGCAATTGCCCCAAAAAACAGGGAAAATAAAAAGGTACAAATATTTGGTATCATTGCGTGTGTAATGACCTAGCCTATAAATCTGTCACGTTATTTAAGCTGCATGATGAACGCTGTAAAAAGTGGCAGAATTGCGATTTTTGTTCATCCCGTTGAACAGATAATTTAATAAAAGCTATGAAAAATTCATATAAACCCCAAAGTGGTACCAATGAAAATGACAGTTCATCATGCAAAAAAAGTCCACACACAGCTTCATATACAGCAAAATAAAAAGTTATGGCTAATAGAAGATGCATAAATATTGTTTTACACAATAAAACCCTTTTTTTTTTTAAGTTCTGTCACATACTCTAACTGCAGTTAAATTTAAAGTTGTAGCACATTGAAAATCATCAATAACCCCTTCTATAGCCAAAGTTATAAATAGAAGCAATTCCTAATACAATTCTGAAACCTGTGTTGTTGTTCCTCCACATGAGGTAACTAAAGCCAAATACAGTTAGTCGCCTTGGACTGATTCTAGATATTTTAGTGGTTGAGGATCCCTTTGTTGTAATGGCATAATCGGTACAGTTGAAATTATTTTGAAGTCCCCTCCAAAGAAGATTATACTAATTCATCTCATGTTTGTTCATATCTTTATTGAAAACGGGGTGATTTTTCATAAAAAGATCGGTCTGTTTATTTATAATGTGTTTGAGTTCTAGATGTTCAATCGTTTCAAATGACATTTGGGTTTGTTATGCAGTTCTTTTTGTTTCCTATGTTTTACTCAAAATGTTATTTTATCTTGTTTTCAATAAAGATTTGTTTTTCTTATGATGAAAAAAAAATGCTAAAAAATAAAAACGATGTAAATTGGGTATCACTGTAAACCTATTGACCCAAGGATTAAAACTAAAAAATTCTGAATCTGCCAGGAGCCTGTCAAAAATAAAAAACACCCAAATTTCGTATTTTTTTTTATTTTATTCCCAAAAAAAAAAGAAAATTAAAAAAGATAAAAAAAAAGGGCATGCCCCCACCAAAAAAAAAAACAAATAAAAAAGTCATTCACTGCAAAAAAACAACCCAAACACAGCCTTTTACACAGGGGAAAAAAAAAAAAAAAACGTTATCTCTCTCAGATTATGGCAATGCAAAAACGTATTTTATTCTTTAAATAAAAGTGTTTTCTTAGTGAACAATAAAACATAAAAGAAATCGTTAAAAAATTTTGGGATGCTGTAATTGCTCTTTCCCCCCCCCAAAAACCCTTTTTAAAAAATTTTTAAAGGGGGCATGTAGGAAGTTGGCGAGCAAGTGCTGTTTTCCGTTTTTTTTTTCCCGATATGTGGCGCTGAAGGCGTTTTACAGGGGGGCAAACTTGCCATCCAAGACGACCACATTAAATTGGTCGCCCGTGGACTTTTAAAGCGCCTTTCTTTGCCGACCCCCATTCATAAGTGTCTGGTTTCGAATGTGGGGCACCCCCCCCAGAACACCCACAGCACTCCCTTTTATGTTATTCGCATTAGAAAAATTTGGGGAAACTTTGCCTAAAAGCGCCATCACATGGGCAGGTCGTCCGACACGAAGCCAACCGAGGGCGCATTTTTCGCGATATACGGGCCCCCTAAAAGTGTCAAATCAAAAATCAAAAAAGGTACAAAAGAAAACGTTTTTCTCCCACAAAAAAAAAAAAAAAAAGCCCTCTTACAGCTCCGAATACGGAAAAATAAAAAAGTTATGGCTGTGAGAATAGGATGATATAAAAACATAATTTTTTACAAATTCATTTCTATAATGTTCATGTAGTAAAACACAAAAAACTATGTAATATTTATATTGTAAAATTATCATGTCATTTATACCGCACAGTGAACGCTGTAAAAATGACAGAATTAAAAAACAATGGCAGAATTACAGGTTTTTTTTATATGTTCACGGCCTAATGCTGAAAAAAAAAACTGTAAACCGGTGGGCTTAAAAAATGCCTGTGTCCATGAAATCGTACTTTTACGGCCACTCCCCATTCATCTTATTTGCCCTGAAATGGTTTGTTACTAGTAATGTCTTATTATTGTATATCCCCCTTTTCCGGGGCGGGACAAGCCATTCTGTGCCCTGGCCATGAGGAAAAGGGCCCCGCCCACCCCCCCCGATTCCCCCCACCCCCAAGCGTGTAGTAGATTTCAAAATTACTTAAGGGCTTGTTCACCGACGTTTTTGTGATCCGTTTTACGGATCCCCAAAAGGGTCTAACAATTGTCGTGTATTAACATTCGTTAAAAGGGAAAAAAGCGAAATCGCGGGGTTTTCTATGGGATTTTCGGGATGGCGCTTTGAAGCTCTCCTGGGGGTTTTTCACTCCGCTTTGGGGAATTGAAAAATGTCAATTTTTTCTTGCTTTTTTACGAAAGTGAAAAGGGAATTTAATGGGGGTGCCTTTTTGGCCCTGTCCACACTCCCGGGTACTTACCCGGCCCGTTTTGGGCCAACCCTGAAACCCGGGGATGCAAAAAAAGCGCGGGGGGCGGCCCCGTGCGAACGGGGGGTGAGCGGGGGCCCTGGAGGGGCGATCGCGGGTGAAAAAGCGGCCGCGGGGGGAAATGGAGGGAGGCCAGGTAGCGGGTTGCAGGGAAGGAAATTTTTGAGGCGGGGTTTCTGTGCGGGGCTTGCTCTAATGCTGTGTGGGGCGGGCCGGCTAAGTGCTGGGCGGGCTGCCTGCTAAGTGCTGTGCGGGGGCTGGGTTTTGGCAAAGGGGTGTTTGTGGGGGGTTTGGCGCTAAAAAAGTGTTTGTGCGGGGGCCTTTTTTGCAAAGGCCCCTGGGCTGGGGCTTTTGGCGCGGCCGAGCTGGGCTGTTTGGGGGCCTGGGTTTGCGGGGCCTCCGGGGCTGGGGAAAGTTTTGGGCTGGGAAGTGCTGGGCGGCGCTGCAAGTGCCTGGGAGAAAAAAAAGGGGAGAAAAGGGACAGAGAGACGGGGACAGAAAAGGGACGAACAGAAAAGGAGGACAAAACCAGAGGGGGAGGGGACAAAAAGAGAAAAAAAGGGAGGGGACAAGAAGAGAAACAGCAGACAATTGAAAAATTTTTTTCCCCCCATCCACATCACAACTTTGCCCCCCCTAAACCCACCCAAATCTATAGACGGGTGGGCCCTGCAAAGTTATTCCCCCTCTCGACTCACTCGACTAAAACCCCTCCAACCCCCCTTTGGCGGCCCGCATAGAGCATTCGGGAAACCCCGGGGTTTCCCAGAGTAAAAGAATAGCTGCGCCCCTCCTTCCTCTGTTTGGGGGGCCCCGTCTTCGGGGCAATGACCACGACGCCGCCCCCCAGCAGAGGAAGGGGGGGCGGGGGTTGGGCCAGCACAGAAAAAGGGGGGAAAAGTGGGGGGACCGGCACACCCCAAGCAGCCACTGGGTAACAGCGCTGTCGCAGGCGCCGGCACCTGCTTCACTGTACTCAAGGCTGGTTGACGTCAGCCGCGGCCCGGGAGCCCCCTTTGAATAGCAGCCCGGCTTCAACTCAACCCGTTTATCGACTGTGTCTGTCAGAGCAGGGGCGGCCGGTTCTAGCGCCAGCGCAGCGCCCCCCACGAGACGGGCAGAGGTGGCGCCCTAGGCGATCGCCCACCTCTGCCTATGCATCGTCCCGGCCCTGCCTGTTCCCCTTTGCTTTGTTAAGTGCAACAGAACATGTTGGTGCCATATAACTAAATATGATTATTGTTGTAGTTGTGGTTGTTGTTAATATTATTATTATTAGTGAATGAATCAGCTATAGTGCTTAATTAGTGCTGTCTCTTCAATTGGGTGATCATGATCATCCACACATAAATTGACCATTGTTTTGTTTTGTTTTTTATTTAATAAAATGGTGTGTCATTCCAGTCATGATATGTGTAGGAAAAAAATGTGGTTTAAAAAGGGTTTTCCCAGATTAGTGTTGCTGGTCCTAAAAAATGGGTATTTAATCCTTTTCTAAATATGTTTTAAAAAAAAGTTTTAACCCCCGTGGATTAGCCAAACAATTTTCTACAATAATACAGAGCTGGTGAAAACCAAGGGTCTTTTTTTTTAAAAACCAAAAACCAAACCAAAGAATACAATACCCGGGCAAGATGGTTATAAATTAAATTTTATGAAAAATTTCTGTAAAAAATTTCCCCCTTTGCCCTCCTTAAAAAAAAAAATGGGGAACCCCCCCTTTTACATAATTAATTTATTAAACATACTGGGAAATTATCGAAAGGGGCTTTTTTTTGGTAAAATAGGAACTTTGTTTTTTTTAAAACACAGAAACACAACGCCCCTTTTTTCAAGCCTCAAGAGTGGAGTATCAGCCTGTTAGGTACGGAACATACTACTTAGCAAAACCCCTTTAACTGCAGTGCACGTTTCAATGTAACCAAATATTATTGTGTATCGTACATAAAAAACTAAATAATTATCATACTGCTGCTCAAAAAAAAAAAAAAAAGAATGATACCTCCCTCCTCACCTTTGTGCCATAGAAGTCTCTTCCCAATCATCTATTTACTTCCGAACGTGATATCACTTCTGCAGCCACTGGTCAGGTGCCTCTGCCTTACATAGTTTGGAAGTGAACAGCTCTAAGCGGTGATGTAATGCACAGGCACCTGACTGCTGTAGTCAATCAGCTGCAGTGGTGACCTCCCATTCAGAAGAAATTCGGAAAGACTCCCTAGAGCCAGCGCTGGAAACAAAGTGAGGAAGGAGGTATAAAAATGTTTCTGTATTTATTTTACATTGTAATGTGCACTGGAGTAAACACTACAGATGACATTTCCCATTAGGGCTGCGCCATTTTTTTTGGTGTATTTTGTGTCAAACAACTGTTGTATATTCTAGTGACATTCCTGCAGTGACTGGCAGGTCTGATCCTCCACCACTTGTTCTATGGGAGGAGACTGAGGGTGAAACATTGACATCTGCTGAGCTGGGTTCTACACCTCAATCTTCCGTATGGAACTCAGAAATAGAAGACCGTGTACAGTCTGGGCCCTGGCTCATCTGACTCTGATCAAAGGTACCTCACCAACAAAAAATGTTCTGTAGGTCTTGGTGATGCTCTCAATGATAAAGTGTGGCACTCTGCTAAGAACCTATGTGTTATGGCTCCTTCTGGGAAATTGGCCCAGCGTCTTAGAAAGCGATGCAATTACCTGAGCCCTTCCAAGCCTGGTGGATCTATTGAGGGTCCAGAGGCCCTCACAAAGGAGGGAAGGGGGAGGTGAGTACTGTCATAATCGTGCTGCGCATGTTTCTTGCAGTGTCTAAACACAATCTTATTAGGTTCTGTCTGTGGTTTGAACTGATTTCTGCCACACCCGTTTGTTCTGGGCAGCAGATGGTTAAGCCAGTGTGATTGGCAGCTGCCTTTGCCACTCAGTCCATGTTTTGTGTGGCTGAATGTCAGAGGACCTGTCCAATCACACTTTGGACTGAGACTCTGACATACTACTTATAGGTTACTTGGTCCTTAGTTCTTTGCCTATGATAGTGCATTTTGGCTTGAAATGGTGTGCTGTTTGCTTCTGTCGTGCTTGGTTTCTGATTCTTCTGCCTTTCTCCTGGCCTTCCTTTTGCCTGATGATTCGCTCTCTCCGGCTTTGACCTGCTCCATCTGACCTCCAGAGTTTGTGCTTTTTTTTCTCATCCGTTCTGTGTTGCACCTTACCTAGGTAGGGAATGTCACCCAGTTGTCGCCAACCGCTTAGGGTCGGGTAACCTTATAGGCAGGGACAGCTTTGTGGGACTTAGCAATAGGGGGCACTGTCTGTCTGTCTACCTAGGTGTCTGGTTCCTCACAAAAGCGATAGAGGCAATGAGACTTTAAACCATTAAACCAGTGCAAATTTCCTTAAATAGTTTTTCCCTTCAGCAACAATTATCACTTATTCTCAGGATATGTGTTACATTTAGGTTGTTTGTTTCCCCATTGTTGAGAGACGCACCTAGATTCTTCGATTCTCTGAAATGGCTTGTCAGTGGTGACCATGAGAACTACCACTCCATACAATTTATTTTTGACAGTATAACAACCAACAATACTGACAATACTTTATATGTACAAACACTTCCATATACTGGCGCAAAATATTTCTATACAGCAACCTCATGATAAAATAAAGTATTCCATACAGTACATTCAGTTAACATTTTCAACCAGGCGAGTACAGAAATGAAGAATGGGAATAGCTTGAAACTGTTACAGCTATCTATCTGTCAGCATTTCAAGGTTCACATTTGTTGAAAATTCCCATGAACACATAAGGGCTATTTAGAAAGCCATTTGTAGTCGTATGGCAATTCTTAATTAATCTTCCATTGAGAAAAAATATGTTTTTGAAAAAGCGCTCCCCAAACCTTTTAACTGTGAACTACAGTTCAAACGGTTCAAAAATATTTAAAAAAATGCAGTGTTCTTAAAAGCTATGCATAATCTGCCAAAGTAAGCCTAAAATGAAGGTGCTTTAGAAAGCTAACTATCTGCATTGCAATAAGAAGTGGGTTTGGGAGGATAAGCATGTCAAAGGCTTTATGCCATTATTCCTGCATTATGACATATGCTCCAGATAAGTGTACAACATAAAGAACACAAAGAATATTTCCTTTTACAAGCTTTCTCCACAAACTGAGGAGTTATTTAAATTATTCAAATGATTCCGACAGATTCTGGACCACATTTTGTTAAAATTTTTTAAAAGACCTGTGAAATTAATTTTTTAAAAGCGCTTTCTCCTTTAGGCTGTCTCCCTGCTCGAGAAAAAACGGCCCTTAAGCGGATTTTTCTTGATGCGGGGACGCGGCTTTGGGGTCAGTTTGGCAAAACCCCGAGGCCCGCTTTCGTTTTCCGACCCCCCCCTACAATAGTTGTATGGGGAGGGGTCAAGAAGCGGAAGCAGGGCGTATTATAAAATGTTGTATAATCGCCGCTGCCGAAAGACAGGAGAGAAAAGAAGCAATGTCTTTCTATTGGTCTATGGCACCCCTGACGTGTATTCCGGCGTTTTAAAAACAAAGCCCGGGTTTTCGATGTAGTTAGTGCAGTGTGGACATAGCCTAACGCCTTCCTACATTTGCCTAAAATTATACTCTACCAGGCATGCTATTTAGTTCCATGTTCCTACAAAACTTGAGAGGCAATGAGATTCAAACCATTAACAGTGCTTTTTAAATGTTTATCCCTTACAACTTATCACTTAAATTCTCATGAATTTTAATTTAGGTTTTTGTTACCTTCTTGAGAGAGTGGGATTTTCGATTCTCTAAATCTTGTAATGGAGACCGGCTAACTCATAAATTATTTTGTGACAGTATAGCAACCAACTACGAAATCCTTTATTGTACATATTCCATCTGGCGCTCTTAAGTAACCTGCTATAAAAAAAGTTTTCCATACAGTCATGATTTGCCCCTAGTTACAGACATGAGAAGGAAACTTGTAATATTTTAAAGGGCTATCTATTGTCGTTTGAAAAGATACTTGGAAAATTCCCGGACACATATTTTTTAGAGAAGCCATTTGAGTCGTTATCAACTTAATTTCTTCATCAGAATCATATGGTCTGCAAACTCACAGCCATTTTGGAACTTTTAATATGGTTCAAAAAATTTAAAATGCAGTTTCTAAAGCTAGCATAGTATTGGCCAAAGTAAGCCTGAATGAAGTGCTTTTGTAACTATGGCATGGATAAGTGGGTTGGATTCCCAGAAGGGGCTTAGCCATTATTTCAAATGCATATGCTCCGGGGATAATTCAAAAAGCACAACAAAATTCTCTAGGGTTTACAGAGCATTTCTCCAAAAAAGGGGATAAAAATCTATTCAAATGATTCCGTCAGTTCCTGGGACCACGAAATGCCTTTGTTGATACCATGTTAAAGCAGCTTTCTCATCTAGACGGGTTCACTGCTCAAAAAAAAGGCCCAAAGTGGATCTCAATCAGGACCCGTTTCATCAAGCTGGCAAAAGCCGCGCCTTCTCTGAATGCCATACAAAGCATTGTATGGGAAACGCAAGCAGCACGAAAGCACCGCAAACACATGTGTATTCCTCTTCAGCCGAAAAACCCAGGAAATGACAGCCTCCAATTGTGTCATGCACACAGCTGACGAATATTGGCGTTTAAAAGAAAGGAAAATGTTTGACTGGCATGTGGACTCTCGATTTCTGCTCCCGCAACATCTCCGGATGGCTAGGTCCCAGAATTTGTTTGGTAACAACATATAGCAATGGATCAACCTTCCTTGAAAATCAAGCCTTCAGACTGATGTGGTGGTTTGTCATCGGTGTGGGATATTTTTTGGATTCTAACTATAATGAGGCGCCTTGGTACCAATTGAGCATACGATTCCAACAACCTTGTGGAATCTATCCACGACGAATTGGATTTGACCATATAGAGCACGGCAAACTTACTAGCTGGTGACTAATAAAGTTGGCGGGCGTAGTTGGTATTTTACACAGGCTATGACCCGTGCCATAATGACCATTTAATAATGTTCACTACAATAATTATTTATTCCCACATGATCATTGTTCCCTAAAAGTATTGTACTGTACTCTGAGACCATAACCAAATGGAAAAGAAGTAACTGGTTCTAAGGCCCCAATATGATACAAAGTAAATAAAAATGAACATATACGTTTATATTCAATGTGTATGCTCAAATTGAGTCACATTGTTATGACCACCATAATATCCAGAATAACCACCCTGGGCAGCATGAATAGCAACTAAACGGGTTGGGAGTGACTCAATAAGGTCATGCTAGGTTGTTACAGTTGTTTGGAGCTTTGTACAAGCGGTCCTCGACTTACACCGTTCCGACTTACATCTGTCCCCTAGTTACAAACAGTAGTTCCATGTTCCACAGCAGATAGTAGCTGTGGAACGACAAGTGCCAGCATGCCACAGCAGCACATGAGGTGAAAATGAGGTGAAATCTTCTTAACAGGGGCACAGACAGCAAAACAAATGTAAGAACCCTTCCCTGCACTATCCAAAACTAAAAAAAACCTTTTGTGCTAGAATTACATTTAATAAATATACCTGTTCCGACTTACATACAAATTCAACTTAAGAACAAATCTACAGTCCCTGTCCCGTTCGTAACCCGGGGACGCCCTGTATCTCACAGCTGCTGGAGGGTACATGGGGAAAGATACATAGAGCAAACAGGACCATTTAGGAAGTATCACAGATGCTTCAAACTATTTAGGTCTGGGGAGTTAGAGGGTAGGGTAGTACTTGGAAATCTTGGTCATGCTCTTCCAACCAATGCTGGACATTTCTAGCCAAGATTCCCATTGTCTTGCTGGGAGATTCCATAACCAATTTGGTTGAGAGTGCCTTCCACATGGATGAGTGACCCAAAGAATGCAAGGAAAACATTACCCAGAACAAAACGCTATCACCAACAGCTATTGTTCTTCCAGCAATGGTTGAAGGAAGTTTGCTTTCTGATTATTCCACTTGACATGTCAACGCCCATTGGTTCTATGAAGCAAAAAGTGTGACTCGTTGAAGAAGGCAACCCCTCGCCAACAGCAGAGGACCAATCCTGATACTGAAATGAAGAATAAAGCCTTTTCTGCTGATGTAACATTGCTAGCAGAGGTGCAATGATCATATGTCTGTTTTGAAGCCTCATATGCAGTACGGTTCACTGAACTGTTGTTTTAGACATGTCTCATAGCCCTTGGTTCATTCTGGTGGTGAGATGCTCCAGTGTGTCGGTCCTCCCATGCGCCTTCATAGCCAGTGTTCAACTCCCACATCAATGGCAAGTGGTGCTCCACATTGTTCACATTGCTTTATGACAATAGTGCCATTTGTCTACTTACAATGCACTTTCACCACAGCAGCACGAGTACAGATCACAAACTGTGCAGTTTCAGAAATACTACCACCCTTGGCCTGAAAGCAAAGAATCATCACTTTTTGCAGCGTTGATAAATTGCCACTTTTACCAATGACAACAATGAGGGATATGTGCAGACAGCATCAAGCACACATCAAATACCCACCAAGCCAGTTCACAACACGTGACTACCATAGCTGCTGATGGTCATAATAAGGAAGTGGTCATAATAATGGGACTCATCTGTGTATATGAGGTTTCTATCCTATCCACATCTTGTTCCCGCTCTTCATCTACATACAAACTCTGCAATTTCCAGTTAGTTTCTAACACTATAAAATGCTGCTTTCAAAGTAAACTAATTTCTATAACCACTGCCATTATGCAAAAAGGTGTGCAAGGTGCAATATTTTAGCAGATTTGAGAAAAAAGGACAGGAATCCACATTCTCCTCTGCTCTTTCCTAGCTTGTGGTAATTCTTCTTTCCCAAAACTTATAAAAATGTGCAGTATTCCCTTCTATTCATCTCCAGAAATCAACTTCGACAAGTAGTGACATGCATTTGAATATTATAATTTATCAGATTAAAACGGCATTGCTCCAAATAAACTGAATTTAATATATTAGCAAAAATAAAGGATAAAAAAATCCCATGTAGTTTGTAAATAGAGCTTTAAAGATGAAGTTGAGACATTGATAGAGTATCAACCCAATGAAAACCAGCAAATATGTGTTTGTGCAAATATCTACACTTCCTATCTATCATTACTCACATCACAAAGCTCCAGCGCCACATTCTGGCGAGCAGCTGAGGCTTCTAATAAGCAAGCACATGCTATTTCCGCCTCTGCTCTGGCTCCTGTTGTCTGCCTTAGACCTGCTGAATCAGGCTATGGCTGCACTGTGGCCTAAGGATGCTCAGACAACTTTCTCCTAAAAATAATGGCAAGCCTAGCAGCCTATTTAAAGAGCTAGTGTCTTACCGTGCTTGTCTGTCAAATAAGCTAAATACCCTTTCCTAGCTCTTGGTCCTGGTGCTTTAGATCCTGAACCACCCTGATCTTGACTTTGCACTTGTTCCTTGATACTATATCGGCTTCATCCTGAGATGTTTGTCTTGCCAGTTCTTTTAATCCTGGCTGTGATCTTAGGCATTATTCCTGACTACACATCCTAAGTCTCTGTCCAGGGGCTAGACACTCATAGCCTTGCTCTAAAAGGATGCTACTCACTGTTGGTACAAATGTCACTCAGATATGCTCCACCCGTTACCGGAATCTCTTGGCCTCATCTGTCTCTGTAGCTGCTCCTATCACTTTTAGGAATCTGCCATGGGGCAGATTTGCTGTGGAAAATGTATGCAGCATATCTGCAGATAAATCAGCATGTAAAAAAGCTGCAACAGATCATGTCTTGATCTGGTCTTCTGTAGTCTCTCATCAGTTTCTAATTTCACTAATTCTCCTTATGCATTCTCTGATCACAACTTTATCTCCTTCACTATCACTAATTATCAGCCTTTTTTTGGACACACCTGCCCATCACACATTCCGAAATCTCCTCTCCATAGACACTCAGGAACTAACAGATACCATTCAGTCCTCATTGTCCCCAATCTCCTCTGTCTCCTGTGCTGACCTGGCTGTTAAACAATACAATGAAACTCTTGCAACCATTTTGGACATATTGGCACCACTCACGCACCGTACCACCAGAGTGAGACGCCGGCAGCCTTGGCACACGCCTCAGAATCGCCATCTGCAGCGATGTTCCAAGTGTACTGAGTGTCTAGGGAGAATGTCAAAGCTACCTGCAGACTTTCTCCACTACAAATTCATGATCAGGACTTACCACACTGCCCTTCACTGCGCCAAACTAAAATATTTCACCTCCCTCATCTCGACCTTAGACAACAACCCAAAACGCCTGTTTGACACCTTCCACTCCCTCCTCAGGCCTAAAGCTCAGACCCTGGTCACTGACCTCTGTGCTGAAGACCTGGCTACTCACTTCAATGACAAAATCCATAGTATTTGGCAAAACATTGCCCAAGTAATACCCATCCTGTCCCTCCCCAAAAGTCCTCTAGTCTGCTCTCAGCCCTTGACTCGACGACTGAGGAAGAAGTATCCAAGCTTCTCTTGTCTGCTCGGCCCACCACCTGCTCTAGTGACCCCATTCTCTCCAACCTCATCCAGTCTATTTCTCCAGCTGTCCTCTCACCTAACTGCAATCTTCAACCTCTCTCTCTCCACTGGGATCTTTCCATCTTCCTTTAAACACGCCATCATAATCCCTTTACTAAAAAAAACCCACTCTGGATCCATCCTGTGCTGCTAATTACCGACCAGTCTCCAACCTGCCCTTTATTTCTAAACTCCTGGAACACTTGGTCTACTCTCGCCTAATCTGCTATCTCTCTGCTAACTCTCTTCTCAATACTATACAATCAGATTTCCGCACCCTGCACACCACAAAAACTGCTCTAGCTAAAGTCTCTAATGATCTCCTCACTGTTAAATCTCAGGGCTACTACTCAGTGTTGCTTCTCCTGGATCTTTCTGCAGCATTTGACACTGTTGATCACCATCCATCCACAGTATGCTCAGCACCATTGGCCTCCAGGACACAGCTCTCTAATGGTTTTCATCCAACCTCTCTGACCGCTCCTTTAGTGTCTCATTTTCAGGTTCTACCTCCTCTTCCTCTTGTTGTTGGGGTTCCTCACAGATCTAAATCAGTTCTAGGTCCCTATCTCTTTTACTTAACATCCCCATTGGGACCCTTCAGCAGTTTTGCGCCCAGTACCACTCTTTTCTGATGACATAAATTAATACCTCCCCCCGAAAATCACCCCCTCCCTGCTAAAAACCCCAGTGACTGTCTATCCGTGTCTCGGTTTAAATGTCCTCCCCCCACTGAAACTAACCTCCTAAAACTAATTTCTTGTTTTCCCCCCATTACTAACCCCCCCCCCTGCTATCTCTGTCTAATGTGGGGGTACCCCCTAACTCCTGGGCAGCAGGCTTGCTTTTTGGGGGGTTTTATAGATTTCGGGTCTGTTTTTTACTCCATATCCCAACCCCTTGCCGCTCCTTCACCTGCACTTAAAGAAATCCCCAAAATCCCCCTTTCTCACTGTGAAAAAAAACCAAACACTCTCTCGAAACAAAAAATTCACACTTAAAATCCACGGGTCAATTTCCCGGGAAAAAATTTAAGTCACGTGGGCATGGGATCTGTAAAATCCTCTCCACATGCCTAGTATTGTAGTCTGCTGCAGTTTTTCTGTGCATAAATCCAGAAAAAAAACCCCAAAGAAATCTGTCCGGCGTAGCCCACCTGATTCTGCAAGCTAACTAATGCTGACAACTAGTGTTGAGCGATTGCTTTGGGCTATCGAATCGATGATAGTCGATAGTCGGCCGCTATCGATAAGGTTTTTCGATAGGAGCTCGATTATCGCGATGACCATTAAAGTTAGGGAGAGAACAACACCTTCATTTTACACCCAAACAAGGCGGAGAAGCTAAAATTAACACCACAACAGTCAAATGGATACATGCTACATTTTAGGCAACACATTAGGTTAAAAAAGTCACAAAAAAAAAAGTCACAGCCTTTTACTATCCCTGTCTTGTACCACCATGCCCCTTAAACCTGCATCACCCACAAATTAAAAAGTGCAAAAGGGCAGTATGATTTGAAACCATCATGTTACTTGAACGGGACATTAAATACCCCTGTCCGGCCCAGCATGAGCCCCAACCTGCATGACCCCCACATTTTAAAAGTCCCGGGGAAAAAAGGAGTCTTTAACCCACCATTTTTTTTTAAAGGCATTGACTATACCTGCCCTGGGCCACAGCATGGGGCCCCAAACCTCATGCCCCCCACTTTTTAAAAAGTGCCGGAAAAAGGATCTTTAAACCCACCTTTTTTGTTTCACGGGACATTGACTATACCTGTCCGGGGGGCCCCACGCATGGGAGCCCCAAAAAACCGCATGGACCCCCAAAACATTTAAAAATCCCGGGAAAAAGGAGTTTTTCAACCACCATTTTAGTTAACTGGACATTGACTATACCTGTCCGGGCCACGCATGACCCGGGCCGGTTAAGGGGGTGGGGTGAAAGCCCAGGTGGCGTCCTTCATCTATTAACAGCAGGTTAAAATGCCCTGATGACCAGCAACGAAAACTGTCGTGCTGAAGCAAGTGCGGAAGCGGAAGTGTGAAACTCCAGCCTTCCTCTGTACACAGTCAATCCTGGGTAGCGTTTTTGCCCTCCGTATGAGTGGGACCAATTAGCTTCATTTGGAAATAGGGTGGTTAACGCTCCTGTTACACCCAGGTGCCCTTTATTTTGGGCATTCTTTTTTCATTTTACTCAACGGCTGGGGGAAAATGGTCTCTGTACTTTGTTTCTGCCCGTGCCCATATCCATGCCCCTTGAATAACCTACATCTGGTCAATTTTTCCTGTCCCCCCTTGTAAAATTTCAGGGGAAAATTTTTTTAACACTATTTTGTACATGCAAGTTTTTTAGTACTTTAATTCTAGAAAAACTTTTTTAAAAATAGGATGGAATCCCCCATGTCTTTGTTTCTCTTTTTTTTTTTGTTTTAAAAGGGGGTTGTCTCATACAGGGATTGATGCTATGTTAAAGATCGAAAAAAAAGTCTTTTTGCAATATGTGTCCTTAACAGTGTCCTACCTTTCCTGTTTCTGACAGCACCCTACCCTTGAGCCACTCTTTACAATTTTGAAGAAAACAAAAAAGTGGGTTAGAAACAACTTTTTTAGAATAGGGCCTGTATATGCGCAGTCACAGCAAAAAGCCCCCAAAAATTCAAAGCATGACCCTTTTAGCCACTTTGGGCAATTGGAAGAACAAATGTCTTTAGAAAAAATCATTTTTTAGAATGGATCTGTAGTATAGTGATGTAAGCAAAAAGCCCCAAAAATTCAAAGCAGACCCTTAGCCATTTGGTCAATTGTGAAGAACAAATGTCGTTAGAAAAAACATTTTTTTTATAATAGGGCCTGTATATTGCCCGCATTTAAAGAGATGAACCAAAAAATTAAAAAATGACTTCTCAGCCACTGTTAAAAATTGTGAGGGAGAAATGCCACTTAGAAACCACATTTTTGTTACAAAGGACCATGTTTTTTGCTGTATCTCACGAACATACCCCAAAAAATTTTAAATTGACTTCTCAGCCCCTATTAAAAATTGTGAGGGAAAATGCCACTTGAAGCCATTTTTTAAAAAATTAATTTACGTTCCAAAGCCAACATTACCCCCCCAAAAAAAAATAAATATGACTCCCCAGCCACTATTAAAAATTGTGAGGGAGAAATGCCACTTGAAGTCCATTTCTGTTCCCAAAGACCAGATTATTGCTGTATCTCACGCAAATGACCTCAAAAAACCCTTTACAAATGCGAAAATTTTTAAGATAAAGTGAGTAAAAGGAATGGTGTTGTATGAAAAACCCTTTTGTCTTTTACAGTCTCCCCACAAAAACCACAAAAAGAATGTTGGGAAAAAAAATAAAAAAATTTCGTAAGAATGATCATTTTAAAAAAAAAATTTTCAAGAGGACCATTTTGTTTGAAAAAGGGGAAAGTGAAGTAGACTGGCAAATAATCGGTGACCTCGAATTTGGGGGCCCCAACTCACAGAGTCCCCTGCCTGATTATCTTGATGAAAGTCAAACGATCCCCAAATTTTTCTGTGGAAAGCCGGGTGCATTTGTCTGTAATGCTCCTCCACTGTGCTGAAGGTCCCCCTCGATATGACGCTGGCTGGGCGGCAAAACCTCTATGGGTGACGAGCCACTCGGGGCCCTTTTGTCCCTTTTGGATACCCAGAAGTCTATTGGGGCCGGAAAAAATGCAAAAAATCGGTGTTGAGACGCAGTTTTTCTGCACCCTATCTTAAGCTGATCTCTTTGGTTTTGGATGTGTGCCCTGCATTGCATGCGTTGGTGAGGGGGGTAAACAAAGTTGCCCGAGGTCACCCATTAGGCTTCTGCCTCCTTTCCTGCTGCTGCCCCCCACGCCACTTGGCATCTACTGCTGTCACTCACTGATGTTGTTCCACCCTGACATTTGGGGAACTTTAAGCAGCGCAAAAATGTCTCCAGTTGATCAATCAGCAAGGGGCTCCCTTTCCTGCATTTTATCTCATTTGGGTGGGGGGGAAAGGAAAAGGCTGATTTTTTTTTTTACCGGGGATCCAGGAGGGTGGGAAAACCCCGTAAAAGTTGTTCTTTTTTATGGCCTTAATGGGGATCATGTTGGGGGAAATGGAGCATCCCCAAACCTCAGTGAGGATGGAGCCTTGATTTCCCAAACCCTGGGTCGAGGGGGGCTAGCAATGATCTTCCTCATCTTCCCCCCCGCCCAAATTGCGCCAACCCCTTTCCAAGGGAGGGACGTCGGGAACATCGGTGTCTAGGAATCCTCCCCCTTCCTTCCCCCGCTGCCCCGGCCCCCAGCTTAAACGCCCTGATTGCCTGAGATGTGCACCCCCGAAGCTGATGCACCACCTTGCATACTTGGACCCCGAACCACTGCCCCAATAAGACCCATGAAATTGTGAAACTGTCGGGCTTTTTGGGTTTGACGGAGAGAAAGGCCCGTGTCCCCTTTGTCCGTTCTCCTCCGTCGGGCGGGACCTGGTTTCAGATGTCCAACATCTTCCCCGAACAAGATCACCCCAATGCTCATGCTGACAAGGGCATTGACCGCACCGACCCTTTTGGGGGCTTCTTCAAAACTGGGAAAGGGTGGTGCAGACTCTTTACCCCGCCTCCACCCGGGGGTGTTGTCGCCAGCACTGGAAAGGGGCACCTTCCTCGACCTCTACCCCATGTGCTACCCCCCCCCTTTGCTCGCTTACCACCTGATTTCGCTCCATGTTCAAAATAAAAAAATTTTGAAAAGGTATGGAATATTTTTGGGAAAAAGTCCTTATTAAAGACGGAATACGTATTCTAAAATCCCTTTAAATCAAAACAAAATTGCTGGATTAAAATTTTTAACGCAAGGTGTCTATCAAAAAAACCCCGTCCTTTTTTATGTTTTGGTATAAAAAAGGGTTTTTTTTGCACCTTTCAATTCACCTGTGGTGAATATAGAAAATTGCTGTTTTAAGATTTAGTAGATGCTGCGTCAATGAACAGTGCGGGGGGCGCAAAGTCAAAAAAACACTAATGTTATGTTTTGATTAATAAACGGTATTTTTTGCCCCCTTTTCAATTCCCCTGGGGTTTAAAATATACACTACCCCACTTTTTGGGTACACCATGCTAGAAACAGGTTGGCCCCCTTTTTTCCCTTCAAAAACTCCCTCAATTTTTGGGCATTGATTAAAACAAGGTTTTTGAAACGTGCTAAATTTGGGTACCAAGGGGCCAAAGGTGCCAGAAATTTTCCCCCACACCATACACACCACACCACCCCTGAACCCTTTGATACAAGAGGATGGATCCAGCTTTCATGTTGTTGACGCCAAATTCTGACCCAAACACCCGAATGTCGAGAAAGAAATGAGAATCATCAGACAGGAAAACTTTTTTTTTCCAATTTCTACTGTCCAATTTCGAGAGTTTGGGGAAAATTGGGGGCCTCAGTTCTTTTCTTAGCTGAAAGGGGGGCACCTGGTGTGGTCTTTGCTGCTGTAGCCCTTTCCCTCAAAGTTCCCCTACTGTGCGTTAGAAAAGTCTTCTGTTTCCTTGGTTGAAACGGGTGGCTATTTGGTCCTGTTCCCTTTTTCTATCAGCTCGAACCGTCTGCCATTTCCTTTGCCTCTGGCATCAACAAGGCATTTCCCCCACAGGACTGCCGCTCACGGGATGTTTTTTTTTTTTGGGGCCTTTCTTGAAACCCCCTAGAGTGGTTGTGCGTGAAATCCCAGGAGATCAGCTTTTTGAAATTTTCTCGACCAGCCCTTGGCACCAACAAAAATGCCACGTTTAAAGGGATCAAAAACACCTTTTTCCCCCTACTGATGCTCGGTTTGATGAGGGGATTGTTTGACCTGTCTACATGCCTAAATTTTGGGGTTGCCGCCATGTGATTGGATTGAAATTAAGTGTTAACGGCAGTTGGACAAGTGTACCTAATAAAATCGCCGGGGAGTGTAGAATTTTTTTTTAAGATTTACGTAGATGTTTTGGGCAATGAACAGTGGGGTGCGCAAAAGTCAAAAAACACGTAATGTTATTTTTGATATAATAAATTATTTTTTTGCACCTTTTTAATTACCTGTGGTGAATAGAATTGTGTTTTAAGATTTACTAGAGTGGTCAATGAACAGGCTGGGTGCGCAAAAAATCAAAAAACACGTAACTTTTTTGTTTTGATATAATAAACTGTATTTTTTGCACCTTTCAATTCACCTGTGGTGAATATAGAATTGCTGTTTTAAGATTTACGTAGTGGCTGCGTCAAGAACAGTGCTGGGTGGGCAAAAGTCAAAAAAAAACGTAACTTTTATGTTTTGATATAATAAACTGTATTTTTTTCACCTTTCAATTCCACTGTGGTGAATATAGAATTGCTTTTTTAAAGATTTACGTAGTTTGCTGCATCAATGAACAGTGCTGGGTGCGCAAAAGTAAAAAAAACACGTAACTGTGATGTTTTGATATAATAAACGGTATTTTTTGCACCTTTCAATTCACCTGTGGTGAATTTAGAATTGCTGTTTTAAGATTTACGTAGATGCTGCGTCAATGAACAGTGCTGGGTGCGCAAAAGTCAAAAAACACGTAACTGTTATGTTTTGATATAATAAACGGTTTTTTTTTGCACCTTTCAATTCACCTGTGGTGAAATAAGAATTGCTGTTTTAAGATTTACGTAGATGCTGCGTCAATGAACAGTGTTGGGTGCGCAAAAGTCAAAAAACATGTAACTGTTAGTTTTGATATAATAAACTGTATTTTTTGCACCTTTCAATTCACCTGTGGTGAATTTTAGAATTGCTGTTTTAAGATTTACGTAGATGCTGCGTCAATGAACAGTGCTGGGTGCGCAAAAGTCAAAAACACGTAACTGTTATGTTATGATATAATAAAGGGTTTTTTTTTGCCCCTTTTCAATTCACCTGTGGTGAATATAGAATTGCTGTTTTAAGATTTACGTAGATGCTGCGTCAATGAACAGTGCTGGGTGCGCAAAAGACAAAAAACACGTAACTGTGATGTTTTCGTACGATACACGGTATTTTGGCAACAAACAACCTGTGCTGACTACAAGATTGCTGGTTTGTAATTTAAGTGCAAGGTGGATATATCAACAGTCACAGGTGTAATGGGTAAAATTGAACACCTATCTGAAATGTATACTGATAATAAAAGTGAGTTTTGCAGCTAACAAAGAGACCTGCAGTTACTAGAAATGATGTTTATCCAATATAAGTTCAGGCTGCCCAATATCCAGGAAATATTTCAATAGCAAACTGTTAATAATAAAGATATTCCACTACAATGTCTACACTCAGTCCTGGTGAACTTTAGTCAGTGGTCTTTATAGATTGAGCTTGTCTGTGTTCGCCTGCGGGCCCACCCCCCCCCGCTCCCCCCGCCATGAATTTACGTGGTAGATTCTGCTTTAAAATTCTCTAGCTAACTACATAAAATGTTCAAATCCCTAATCGAAGGATCACAACTAATAGTAGAGGTTTCTCTGTGCAGAAATAGACTAATTTCGCTGAGCTGTTTGGCCACAGGCAGAACGCAGGTCCTATCCCTATGAGACGCTGAGAGACACTGAGGCTGAAACAGGAAACGCTGTTCTATGTAAAACGAGGTCATGTGATTTTTCCAGCCAATCGCAACCATACACATCCCAGTCATGACGTCGCACACACCATCTCACCTGCTCTATTCTGTAATCTGATTTGCTGGCCGCCAAAATTACAGGAAGCGCCGAAAAAAGCGCGATCTTAATAGATGATGCACAGATTTTAACCTTAATTATCGCATGATCTGGAAATTTCTATCACCATAAAAACCTTGCCGATTTCAACTTTGTCGATAAAAATCGCTCAACACTACTGACAACAGGCTACCCCACAGCGGCATCTCCTTGAAATCCTCATCACACAGGCAATTCATTCTCTCAAGTTTCTCACAGGCTACACACAATACATGAGAGGGAACCATGCATTTTATGCAAACATGAGAAACCACCAAAGAAATCTTGACATAGTCCTACTTACACCAATCATGACCCAGCACTGGGCTTCCCAAGCTATTCCCTGCTCCCTATTTCATAGTCATATGTCACCAGGGTTTAAACATCCCTGCTAACATGTTGCTAGAATCATACAGTTACTGCAACACCATATGACAGTTTTTTACTACTTTGCAGGATCAATTGCAAATAAATGCAATAAATGTAACAATTTCCATAAGGTATTACATAGTCTCTTAAAGAGGAATGACTTAGAAGAACATAGGGCCTTAGCACAGTTACCTGTTTTCTTCCTCCTTACAAACAGGTCATGGATTTTAAGAATGCAGCTGCTTCTACTTCCCTTCTGATGATGGGAGTTTATTGCACCTTAAAAAGTATATCAAACAATTGCTGCAAAGGAAAAGAAAACAGTCCATAGAACACATAAAGCTCCCTGGCACAGAATCTTTAGCACCGGATTAGGGAAGCAACTGGTGACGTTTCTAGCTACCCCTCGGCAGACAGGCTGTACTTATTATTCAAGGGTGCAACAGAGAATATCTCCAGCATCCAGTTAGTCAGAAAGTACAATGTGTTCTCAGTGATCTATATCAGCAGGGGTATCAGGAGGGTGTCAGCATCACCTAGTTGAGATATAGATAACAAGTCAAGCAGAAACAATAGTACCCCTTTTGCGTTGTTATACAGTATGGAACTATGTAAATCTGCTGTGACAGCCAGATATAGGGCAATACAGTACACATAAAGACATAACATCTAGAAATAATATGAACATATAACATCAACATAATCACACATTAACTGAACATGATGCACCAGCACAAGGGAGTTTAAGAGAGGCAATACTATCTTTTAGGTTGCAGCCTAGTAATTGGTATGTAACCAGCTGTGCATTGCAAGTAATAGTCTGACAGGCAGGTGCAAGAAAGATACTTCTCGTGGTCCTAAATACCAGGTCTAGGAAGAGGGAAAAAGGACATTAGCAGAAGAACCATTAGCATCCCTAAGATGACTTATTTATATAGATAGCACCAAATGTGAATGTAAGTGCCTCAAGGCCAAGGCATTTCCAAAGAAAAGAAGAAGCTAAGGTGTAGATAAAAAGGAGGCATAGCACTTTATAGTTTTTTATATGATGTATAAAGAGATTAGAGATGTATGTGGTCATATCTTACCTTAGCAACTCATATATCTGAGATAACTGCACTCCAAATCTCCGGTATGACCAGTGAGGGTGGAAGAACTTCAAAGCCTAGATGAGATTGGAGAGATTCCCTTAAAGGGAATCTGTCGCCAAATTTTTTTTTTTACTTGTTAAATCAAGACCCTGATCCATGTTCTTTTCCTCTCAGTCGTTTTTATTTCCTGATTGTAGATTTCTCTATTTGGCCGTCTATATATGATTGTGGGAAAGACATTCTTGCTTGCACTGCTTTAACAGCAGTCAGAGAGATACTTTACAGCAGCTTCATGGACATAGGATTCTTAAGACAGATTCTGTCCCATAGACTTGTATAGGAGAGTTTTCACTGTGAAGGGAGGGGAGAGGGGGAGCTGTTACATCTCCTCTGGTGAATTCTGGTGAATTCTGTGTCATCTGTACACACGGTGTCTCCTTTGAGTTTGACCCTGCTGCTACTGATAATGAGCACACTGCTGAAAAGCTCTCTAAACAGAACAGGAAGTGTCAGACTGTTATTAGACTTAGTGGCCAAAGTGAAAACTACAGGACTTAAGAATTATTAAAAAAATACTGAAAGTGATATGGAAAATTAAAAAAAAAAAAAACATAACCAAAAATTCCTAAAAAAATGTGTGTAACAGAAAAATGTGAGTTAAACAATAAGTCATTTTTTATGACACATTCCCTTTAACAAAAATCTATGGATTCCTCTGCCGCTGCTTCAGCAACCTTCAAGTGGGTGTTCTTCAAAACAAAGAGATTTCCTTCTGACTCTTTAGCATTACAGTAATCATGTGCTTTATAGAGAGGTTTATTTGGCAATCTTCTATTATTACCAAGGCTGAATATTTTATAGTAAAAAAGGATGGTTCATTGAGACCCTGCATTAACTGCTGTGGTCTAAATAAAATTACAATGAAAAAAGGGTCCACTTTGGTGGACCCTGAATCTGCATAGGAACTACCACCTAATTTAGATGACTGAGATAAATGTGATGCTGTATTTTACACCTGGGATAATCACTATGAGTGCCTTGTGATGCAATTTGATCTCTGCAATGCTCTTGCTGTTTCTCAATAGCATATCGGCTCTGTCTTTCTGCATCAACTTTGAAACTATTACCATCAGTATCTCTTTCAAGTTGCGTCACCAATCACAGCCCTAACCTCGGAAGGAACAAATATCCAGTATTGTCCAATCTATGCAGTTCAGGATTCTTATCATTTTTAGCCCAGCTACTCTGCTCTGGTATTCCACCATCTAGTTCCTACAAGGCCTTTTTTTTTCCTGGAGGGCAATGCCATTTCATTTGTAGGTAATCTGTTAATAATCCCATCTTGGATTGATAACATACTCTAGAAGGTGTTAAGTTTCCTGTAACCACTGACCATTAAAATCTGCAGTATCTCCAGCGAGCCTGCAGATGTTTCCTACAACCAGGATACTACACCCTAATTTTCTTACAATTCAACTCTACAATTTATCTATTAACCAGCAAAGAAGAGCTGAGGACTTGACACTCTTTCCAGGTCCACTTATACCTCCAGATATTTTCTCCAGGACATGGCAAATTTAATAATCCCAAATTAAATCCTTAACTAATATCTCTCCTGAAAGACCTAAGAAAATTATATGTATTTCCTTAACTGTACAGTAAGGTACTATCCTTGACTCATTATTTATATTATCCATTGAACTCTCTGGCCTGAACAAGTGGCAAGGCTGGAAAAATAATTTGACATTTCTTGTACAGTATATTCTGAGTTCAAAACACCAAGACAGGCATCTCCGGGTCTCCTTCAGCAACCAATTATTCCAGCCAAATCTTGCATTTTTTAAAGGGTTAAACAAACTCCATAGCAACAGCCATTCCAGTCTGTTGAGAGGATAGACCAGAAAAAATGGTTTAAACAATATGTCTTCGGGTTTTGGTAATTTCCTGGCCACATAAATACATAGGAAGGGGGTGGGAGTATGCTACCATAGCATTGGCTTATTGTCAGACATGTATTGTTTTTATTAGTAGAGAGTGCAACCTGTTCTTTTCCTACAGAAGGTTCTTTTACGTCAATCTAAGAATCTGTGCTAACTGCTGAACTTTCCCGCCCATGGAATCACCACTACCTGGGTAATGGTGGCTCCCTAAAGTGTCCTGTTGTGTCCATTTATATTAGTTATCTTCTTTTCCTCAGTTAACTCAGGGTCTTTTGATAAGATATTTCTCCTTCATGGTATCCCCTTTTCAGGATGTGAAGTTCAAATTGTATCCACATTGCACTGTGTAAGGTTTTGAATATTGATAACATTCCCTGAATACCATTTTTATACTAACGGTAAGACAAAATCAGGTCCTTGAACAGCACCTTGAAACAAATGAGAACAAATAGCAGATTTTGAGACTAAGTAATTTCTGGATTGCAAAAAGTTTGTTGAAAGCTATTTTACCTAGTGTACTGGAAAGAATATGGTCCTGAGCTAATGTGTTTTTTATTTTTTTCCATATTTATGTTTTTTTAATTTAGAAAAAAAAAATCCACGAGTTGGGTAGTTTACATATTGAATATTAAACTATTTTTTTTACTTTTTTTATAGTATATAATTGCAATGGTAATTTTTTGGGGAAAATTACTTTTCAATTAAAACAGACAACATAATCCTGGTGATAGGGGACTGTCCCATCATAGACTTTTAAGACTTACCCACAGAATAGGTGACAAATCCGATGAAAAGTGGGAAATCCTCCAGCAACAAAAATCTATACAGGCACCATCCTCTGATATGTTTGGAGCAAATGCTCTTAGTCACTTAATTACTCTAAAAGCATTTGCTTGAAATGTGTCAGAGGAAGTCTTTAAGACTTTTTTCATTAAAGTCTATGTTTTAGCAGTCTTTTTGGTGCTGAAGGATTTCCCACTTTTCATTGGATACCCCAATACCCATGGTCAAGCGCCACCCCTGTGCATCAAGCTAGTGTGTATACATTGGAACCTATCTACATTTGGAAGGTGGGTGAGCAACCATCTTTTTTTCTTTTATAGGTGATAAATGCCTGATTGCTGGGTGTCCCACAGCTGCAACACCCATCAAATTTAAAAATAGGGGTTCCCTATTGTTCTTTACTGAACTCATGATAAGGTCTTTAAACAGAGCATTGGCTAAGCACACACTGCTTCATTCAAAGTCTATGAGATCAACAAAGACAGCCACGTACAGTGCTTAGCTACTTTTGTTGATCTCATAAACTCAAAAAGAGTAACACCGGGGCATTTTCGGGCAATGTTTCATTCAAGGACTTTCTCGCTGTGTGAGTGCAGTGAGGAAGGATGTAGCATTCAGAGCCTCTACTCAGAAATGATTAACTCCTTAACAATCACCCACCGACTATAATCGGCAGGCAGTGCAGGTCATTAATCTGCAGTGACGTCTTTAGACATCGCTGCAGAAAGAGGGGTTTTGCAGCTTCCAGCACCACAACTACGTTAGGAACAGAGTTGTAGTTAACAGCTCTGTTCCTAGAGCAATCTCTGTAAATGCAGGGGAGTGGAGAAAGCCTCTGATACCCGCCGTTTAATCCTTTGATTGACATGGTCAGTGACCGTGTCATAATCAACAGGCGTTCCCATGCTCCATCGAGTTATCGGGACGCCCAGTGACCTAATGGAGCCCGGGGAATGTCTGTATAGTCAACCTTAGGGACCTAGATTAGCTCCATTGCTGTCTGCATAGCAAGCCTGCGGTCAGCGCAAACTGTGTGCTGCCCTGACTCCGAAAGTAATGTATTAGCATTTTCATGTAAGCTAATATATTACCAAGTGTAAAAAAAAGTGTTGAGGTTATCCCTTAGTAGAAATTTAGCAGTAATTTTCACATTTTCAAGAAAATTTGCAATATACATTTTTTAGGGACCAGTCCAGTTCTGACATGTCTTTGACTGGCCTGTATGTTAGATACCCAAATGTATGACTTCACCTAAGAAACTACACACCTTAAAGTATTCAAAACAGCATTTAGGAAGTTTATTAACTCATTAGGTGTTTCATAGGAATTAAAGTAAAGTAGAGGTGAAATTTCAAAATGTCACTTTTTTTGGCAGAATTTCAATTTTTATCCATTATTCACAAGAACACAGTAGATGTGACCAGGGAAATGCAACTTAATATTGATTCCCCAGATTCTGCCATTTTCAGAAATATCCCATATGTGGCCCTAGTCCACTATTGGGCTCAACCACAATCCTCAGAATAGGAGGAGCACTTACCAGACTTTGGGGTCCTATTTTCATTACAATTTTATTTAGGCTTATTTTCAGGTTTGCGGACACCCTTAGGTGCTAAAACTTAAAGGGGTTTTGCCACCATGTAATATTGACGTGGGAACCTCCAAAATGGGTATTTAATCACTTTTCTAAATATATGTGATTAAAAAAAGTGAAAACTCTGAGAGCTACAGCATATCTCAACCCCCCTTGGTTACCACAAAGCTTCCCCTAGTCACGACCCAGGAGCTGAAAGGCCGTGCTTGCGTGAATCACTTCTTATCTGATGACAGGCAGAATGAATGGTCTTTTAAGGCACCGGGTAGCAATATGTTTTCTTTTGTATACAGAATAACTAGCTGTAGTGTTATTAGATCCCTGCTTTATCTGATGAAGAAGCTTTCAAGCTGCTGTGTAGAATAGGTGTTCTCTTTTGAATATAGAATTCACAAGTTATAGTTTGATTATTTGAGTGAACATGTCACAGGATCCGTTATGCAGGCTCTGTGCTCTGGCTGTGTGTATCTGTGTGCGTCTCTGTGTCTTGCTGCGTGATTTGTTTACATTACATAAGCTGCTTAGCAGATAAGGTTTCTCCTGACAGTGCCGTCTGATGCTCTGTGTCTTGCTGTATTGAATCCACTGTTGTACTGTTTATTAGCTCACTTAAGTTTTGAGACGCTCCCTTTGGATTCCTCACTCCCCCCTCCACTCTCCCTCTCTCCACTGCAGCTTCATGACTCAGCGTGATTTGTTGACATCTTGCTCTCATACTGAACGGAGGTCAGTACTTGGTCTGGTGGCAAATCCCTTTTAATAAACACCCATAAAAGACCCTATATTGGAAACTACATCCCTTAAGAAATATATCCAGGGGTGCTGTGAGTATATGGACCCCAAAGGTCCATATTTTTTTAGCGTTAGGCTGTGAAAATGAAGATTCTTTTTCCCAACAATCTGCAATTTTAGCTGAAAATGTTAATTTAATTTTTACAAATAATCCTGGGAAAAAAGCACCCCAAATTTTGTTACACAATTTCTTCCAAGTTCGGCAATACGCTACATATGGGTGTAAACTGCTGTTTGGGCGCATGGCTGTGCATATTAGTGAAGTAGTGCTATTTGGCTTTTGGAACACAGATTTTGGTGTCACTTTTTATTAAGGCTTTTGTAAGGCATTTTGAACAAAATACAGCAATCCTGTTAGTGTTTTTTATTACTTTTTTTTACAGCGGTCACCGTGCAGAATATGTGACAAGTTAGTTTTACTCTGTGAGTCGATACGATTATGGCGATACCCAAATTTTAAAGTTTTTTTACTCAGCAGGTCGATATGATTACAGAGATACCCAATTTGTATTTTTTTATGTTTTATTGCTTTTACACAATAAAAATACTTTTATTCAAAAAGGAAAACATGTTTTTCCATCGCCATAGTCTGAGAGCCATAATTTTTTTTATTTTTCTGTGTACGGAGATGTGCAGTGGCTTGTTTTTTGCAGGATGAGTTGACGTTTTTATTATTTTTTGTAAGGCGGTTTGAAGAAAATGCTGCAATCCTAGTAGTGTCTTTTATTTTTATTTTTAACAGTGCACATCGTGCAGTATATGTGATAAGTTTTACTCTGTGATACGATTACGGCGATACCCAATTTATATAGTTTTTTATGATGACGCACTTTAAAAAAAGTGTTTTTATTATGTAAAATAATATTTATGAATTGCTGTCAGATAGATATAACTTTTTTATTTTTCTGTATACAGAGCTGTGTAGGGTTTGTTTTTTTTTTGGCGGGATGAACTGAAGTTTTAATTGGTACCATTTTGGTGTTTATATGAGTTTTTGATCACTTTTTATTTCATTTTATGTGCTGCAGGATGAACGAAAATCGCCGTTCTTTGATTGTTTTTTTTTTCTTTTAACGTCATTCACAGTGTAGGTTAATTAATGTAACATATTTATTGGACAGGTCGTTACACATGCCAAATATGTGTACTTTATTTATTTGTGATCTTTTTTGGGGCGATTGGCGTTTGTAAAGGGAAAAAGGATGGTGTACATGTTTTTATTTTGTTTTTCGTGTTTGTGTTGTCACCTCTTTTTTTTACTTTTTTTACACTTTTCCCCATAGGGGAATCGTATGAGTGATCTTCAAATCACTCATACAATAGGAGGTCAGTACACAGCTTAGAGCTGTGATTGATCGTCAATCACCCTGCCCGGCAATGTCCACACTGTATTGCCGCCAGGGTGACCTCACAGACAGCCTAGTAGGCGCCAGCACTGGCACTATACTGCCGGTGCTCACCGAGAACAGGCAGAAGAAGTTTCCTCCTCCTGCCTGTGATTTAACTTCGGCGATCTTAATAGATCACAGGAGCTACAGGGCAAATCACCTATGGCCGGAGCTCACTCTGGCCATGGGTGATGTGGCATGAAGCCAGCGGTAATATACCGCAGGTCCCAGGTCGTGGTCATGCGGGGCTTGTTTGGAATCCCACACGATCACCATGACGAACCCTAACGTCCATTTGTGGGAACGCACCTCCCGCTAGGACGTATGGGTTCGTCCAATGTCAGGAAGGGGTTAAACTATGCCCCCCAAAAATATGTCTCCTGCATAAAAAAAAAAGTCTTCTTACAACTGCGACACTTAAAAGATAAAAAAGTTGCAACTATTGAAACACAAAATGGCAGAAACTAAAAAATTTAGCTAGTCATTAACGCCTTTTCAGGCCTGCGGCTTAAGGGGTTAATTTATACATTCCCTTTATTTTCCATTGGTATATGCATCATTCACACTGTATTTTTACATATGTCAATATGGATAGAGGCAAAACTTTAAGCTACTAGGCAAACTGTAACTTAACCCCTTAACTCCCAAGCCTGAAAAGTAGTTAATGACCAGAAGATTTTTTTAGTTTTTGCCTCCTTGCGTTTCAAGTGTTGTAACTTTTTTATTTTTTTCAATGACGCAGTTGGATGAGGCCTCTTTTTATTCGGGACAAGTTGTACTTTATGGGGGAATAGTTTAAGTTCAATTATGATTAATTGCAGAATTTATTTATTTTTTTTAATTGTTTTTTTTTACATTTTATTTACACCGTTCATATTTCACATGTAATAACTTGTTAGATTAATTCGACAGGTTATTACGGTCATGTGGATACCTAATATGTGTAGGTTTTTTTGTGTGTGTAATTTATGCACAATTATTTTTTATTAAATATTTAGTTTTATTTTATTATTTATTTTTGTATTCTTTTTTTACACACTTTTTATTTTTTTTTTTTTAACTTTTTTTTTTTAGTCCCCTGAAGGGAGAACTGTTTCATATTTTTTTTTTTTACACTTAGTAATGTATTAGCATATATGAATATGCTAATACATTCTAATCTGTGTCAGTCTGACACAGGCAGTGATCAAGACAACACACAGGCTGGCCTGATCACTGGCTTGTTACACAGACAGCTATGGGGCTACACTAGGTCCCCAGGGTTGACTGTGCAGCCGTTCCCCGGGCTCTGTGGGGTGACCGGGTGTTCTGATCACCCGACAGAGCAGGGGAACCCTTTGATTGCGCTGCGGTAACGCATCGCCGCAATCAAAGGGTTAAAGCACTGGGTTGCGGAGGTTTCCTCCGCTCCCCAGTGCTCGCAGGACATGCTCTGGGATTGGAGCTGTGTAGTACAGCGCCGATCCCAGCACAGCTGCGGCGCCGCAAATCCCGAAGTCTACAGCGACGCCAAAAGACGTCGCTGTAGACGAATGACCCACACCAGCTGACGCCAAAAGTCAGTGGGCGGTCGTTAAGGGGTTAAACACCCCCTCTAACATACCATTACTAAAACTGATGTCTCTTTATGTGGCACTTTAGTGTTAACTCCCTAAGGACTAGATCCTAGGAGAAACTGCTACCATCATAGATTAGCCCTTAGCTACTGAAAGTTATTTATATTTCGCTTCATGCAATATAAAAAAAGGAGGATGCTGGAATGTCTTACCTCACTTTCTATAAATAGTGATACATATTTATATATTTATCATCTATTATTCCTTAGCAATTCCGCTTTGCAATTTACTTTTTATTCCTCATATACTCTAATACTTTTTTGAGGGAAATTAATAATACTGTTATTAATGTATGCTAAAATGTATTTATAAAAACATTTTTAAAAATATTTATTGACTTATGAAGGAAAAATGCAGCAGGCATTAATTCTAAAAAAAAAACCTCTGCATAACACATCCATTATATTTGATGAAGGAAATGTGTAAATCAATTATTGGAAAACCACAGAAGAATGAAATGTCAGTTCAGGGAAATAAAGAGTTTAATGAATGCTTCCGATTCTCTGTGGGCAAGTGTTTATGTGGGTGGACGCAGGTCCAGGAACATTTGTCTGACCTACTGTACCAGCAATCATTTTATAAAGCTCTCCAGGAATGCAGTCTAAATCAAAAGGTTGCAGTACACAATGCTTCTCTACATCAAAGCCACAATCTTCCAATTTTAGATTTCTCAGTACATTGAAACTTGGCCGCCGACTGTTTGATTTTTAATTTATCATCTTTCATCCTTAAAAAAGTTGTTCCTAGAGTTATGTAAATAACAATCCAGAAATCCTGTAGTTTTTAATCTGGCCCCTAAACCTAATAATAGGCTGACACTTCGGGAGACATGTATGATCGGGTTTTTTACCCTTTTCTGGTGTAAAATGCACCTAATGAATGTATGAGGCGCTTTGTTCGTAAGACTTGACACTTTCTAATGTGCCTAACATGAGGGGGCATTTTGGGGCCGTTCTGGGGTGTGTCGCATCACACTTAATATTAGACACATATATGAATGTGGTTTGGCAAAACTAGTCGCGTTATTGCTCCGGCAGGCAAACCTATTTCAATGTGGTCTGCCTCAGCATGAGGAGTCGAAGTGGAGCTAGATTTGCAATTAGGACAAAAAATGTCCCAAAGTGAGCAGTCTACGATGTCTAATGCGTCTAATGAATGTATTTGGCGCATTGTTCATAAAACTCGACACTTTCTAATGCGCCTAACATGAGGGGGCGTTCTGGGGGTGTGTCTCACCACACTCGTAATATTAGACACAAATATAAATGTGGTTCGACAAAACTAAATGCATTACAGCTTGAACAGGCAGACTTATCTCAATGTGGTCTGCCTGAGTCTGAGGAGTCGAAGTGGAGATAGATTTGCTGTTAGGGAAAAAAAATCCAATATTTCTAAATTTTTATCCCAAAACCAAATAAAAAAAGTGATTTTTTAAACAAAAACAAACTATAAAAAATTTTAAATTTTAATTTAAATTTAAAAAAAAAAATTTTAACCCTATAAGATTAATAAAAACCCATATATAATTTTTTCCAAAAATATAAAAAACTCCTATAAAATGCTTTTAAATTTTTTTAAAGAATCTAAAACAAAAATTTTCATTAAATAACCCACTGTTTTGATTTGTTCGGTTTTTTTTAATTTTTTTAAATTTTTTACTACAATTAAAATGTACATTATTTTTGCTCTCTCCCCTTTTTAAAAATTCAACCTACACAAGAGCCACACAGCCCCAAGGTTTCCTGACTGGGACCTGGGGGGTCCCCCAAAGCAAAAATAGTTCCATTTTTTTTTCTTTTCACTGACATGCAAAATCCAAAAAGGACTTTTTTTTTATTTCCGCCTATCTATAGATTTTAAAAACCTTTTTTTTAGGTGTTTTAAACAAAATTGCGCCAAATTTTTCCCAAAAATATTTTAAAACACATAGGCAAAGGCACCGCCCAAACCCTTTAAAACCTTTTTAAATAAGGGCACAAAAACCATTTTCATCCCATTCACCCTTTAAATACACAAAAAAACAGATGCAAACAACCCATTTTTAAAGCGACTTCCTTCATACATTTCCCGCCCTTTTTTGGTTCTGTTGAATACTTTTCAGCAACTCTTTTAAATTAACATCAAAAGGCAGGAGTACAATGACAGGGGAAAACCTTTTTTTAAGAAGAAAATTTGAAAGAAAGATAAAATAGTTTAGATAAAATTTAAATAATAGATAGAAAGATAGAAAATGATAGATAATAGTTAAAAGAAAATTTTAGGAAAATAATAAATAGATAACAAAATCCACCGGGTTCCTTTGTTTCCCATTTTGGCGGGAAAAAAAAAGGCATATCTTTGAATCCCTTTCTAACAGCACTCGGGCAAAAGGGCCCAACTACGAATTTCCCCCAACAGATAAAGAGATAAAATGTATAATCATTTAATAAAAACAGATTGATAAAAACAAAATGCATCAAAATCCACTTTTAAAATAATTAAAAATATAGGTGGCCCTTTTCCCTTTTAAAGAACTTTTTTCCATCCCTTTAAATGACTGAAAATTTATTTTAACGCACTTCCCTAAAGAGAGGGAAAAGCTTTTATGATGAGATCAATGACATTAATTTTGCCCTTGCCCAATGACTTTTAAAACCCTTTTTTGAACCTATATTTTTACCCAATACACTTTTAAATATTCCCCTTACAGATGAAAACCCCTTTTTCCAGAAGACAAAATTTTGTAAATTTACAATAGACAGCTCATCTTCCTAGCTTCAGCTCCATCGCAACACCCCAAAACCAATGACGAAGGAAAACATCCCTCAGTAGGGTTTATTTTCCCTTTTTAAATTTAATTTTTTAATGTGATATAAATCTACAGGACTAGATTTTAAATTTTTTTTTAAAAACCCTTGAGATAAAAAATTTTAAATACCCAAATTAAAAGCTGTTTTTTTCCCATGCCTTTTAACTTACTACTACACTAAAGGGCCACTTTTTAGGTAAAAACCCTGCCCAAAAACTCCCTCGTTAAAAAAAAAATTTCTAACACCAATCAAAGGGGGGCCAACCCCAAGGAAATTAAAAGGCATGAAAAACATGGTCAAACATTCTCCGAAGTTCAAACCGGGGAAACAGAATGGGGAAAAAGGGTATTAAAGTCCCTTTTAAAACGTGGAAATGGTTTTTTGGTTTGGCCAAAGGGCTGTTCGGGGGAATTTCAAAACGCATCTCCGGGGGATTTTTAACCAGAAACAACCACCCTTTTAGGTTTACAAAAAAATTTTTTCCTGAAAAAGAAAAAACATCCATTTGACCCGGCAGCCCCTTGGGGGGCTAAAGGGCCTTTTGTTTAAGCCGTTTTCAAGGGAAATGGGAAAACCTGGTTCAGCTGTTTAAAAAGGGAAAACAGGGGACTCAAATACCACCCTTTACAACCAAGGAAGGAGAAGAGCATCTCGAACGCACAGTAAGGGCAAACCCTTTGAGTCAGAGGGGGCTCCAGCACAGAAGCCCCACACCGGGCCCCCCCCTTTCGCTAAGAAACAGGAAACTAGGCTTTAAAATTTCCCCAAAGGGCCTTTTAAATTGGACAGTAAAAGTTTGGAAAAACGTGCCTGGTCTAAATGATCTCCCGTTTTCCTTTTTCTGCGAAAACCCGGAGGTAGGGTCAAAATTTTGCGTCAACAACATGAAAGCAGGGGAACCACCCTGCCTTGTTTTCAAGTTCATGGCTGGGTGGTGGGGTGTAAAGTTTGGGAAATTTATTTTTTTTGGGGCACCTTTGGGGGCCCCCCCCCCCCTTGATCCCAAATTGAACATCTTTCCCAAACACCTTGTGGAATCAAATGCCAGGAAGAAATGAGGCATTCTAAAAAGGCAAAAGGGGGGTCCAAACCCTTTACTAGAAAGGGTAGCCAAATAAAGGCCCGGGTAGGGGAAATATCCCACTTTTCCCTATCCCTTTTTAAAGAAAAAAATTTTAAGGGGAAAAGGGTCCTCCCTAGGCAATGTTTTTTAAAGTATACGGTTGTTTTAGCAAGAAAAACTGGCACTAAAAAATCCCGGGGCAAAATTTGGTTTAAAATTTAAATTTACCTTTAAAACATTAAAAAAACTAATTTTTTAATATAAAAAAAAAAAGGTTGAACAATTTTATTTTCAAAGAAAATAATATATATTGTAAAAAACTTTAATAAAAAAAAAACATCCCAGGAAAACATAAACTAATAATTTTGGGTTTGAAAACACACTGCCCCTTTATGGTGTTGGCTTTTTTAAAAATAAAATCCAAGAATTTGAAAAAGGAAACAGAAACAGAGATGGTGCACCAGGGAAAACAGTGCCCCCAAGCAATCCACATTTAATTTCAGACCTAACACTCCTGTAAAGGGGCTGGGACTGGGAGAAAATTTTCTATTTTCCAACATTTAACCCCTAGTTTTTTTGTTTTTAAAAGGGGGAATTTACCCTTTTCCTTTAATTTGGGTTTGATTCACACTTTTCCTTAAACTTCTCCAACTCGGGAAAATGCAGAGGCTTTTTTTCCCCCCCCCACTGGGGGACATCATCCCCCCCTTCACTTTTTCCTCCCTGGCTCCCGAGACTCCCCCCCCCCCCATCTCTGTCTGATCCACTTTTCCCACGTTGTCTTTCCCTATCAGTCTTTTTTTAAAAGGGCTTTTATACAAAACCCAGGTTTCTTTTAATCTAGAAATGAGCACTTTTTCCCTCCCTCACAGCTGAGATTTTTTAAAATTTCTAGGAACAAACAATCTCGTTTCTAAGGAGATGTTGGGGAAAGGGGAAAAAACTGTTTGTTTTCTCATTTAGAATCTTTTTGCATCTGTTTTCACTGGGTGTGAAGAAAAAAGAAAAAAGAACGGCCCCCCTAACTCTGATCAGGAAAGGGATCGACAAAAAATTGGGTGCTGCCCCCAAAATTTTTTAAGGGCCCTTTCATGAAATTTCTTTTTCCCTTCTGGCTGAAAAAAATTAAAAATGTAGGGCCCCCCTTATTTCCTGATTGGAAAGACACAGCCTCCGTAAAATATGCCCCGTAAATTATGACCGGGGGTTTAAACGGGAAGGGAAAAATAACTCTCGCTAGTGAAAGGGCCGGGAGGGGGGGGTTTCCGGAGGGTTTTCGCCCCCGGGGATTTTGGAAAACATGAAAAAAAAAAAACACAAAAAAAGGGAATACTTTTTAAAATACAAGACAGTTTTGCTAAATGACATCAAATTTTGAAAAGGGTTGCTTTTTTTTTCACGCCCCAATTTGAAGACCTTTTAAATGAAATTAAAAAAACCCCTTTAAAACCCCTTACCGACATTTGCCAAAACCCCTTTACGGCAATGCCCCGGGGTAGGTTTTTTCCCGAAAATTTGGGCCCCGTTTTGAGTACGTCAACAATTTTGCCCCTCTCCACGGGCGGGGGGGGCAAGATCCGCAAGGAAACCACGGAAAAATTACCCGGGGTATCATGCCCCCAACCCCCCCAGGGCCGAGTGAGCCCGGCCGCGGGGATTAACCCCCCCATGCCGGCGACATCGTGGACGCGAAAACCGCGCGGGGGGGCCCAAAGGGAAAGTTAGCCTGCCCCCGATTCCCGCCGTAATCCCCCTTTCACGCCGCAACGGGAATCCCCCTACCAGCAGGCCCGGGAAAGCCTAAATTTACCCACCCCGGGTTGGGCTGGTTTGACCCCACGAAGCCCAAAAATTGAAAATTGGGTGGCAGCGGGGACTGACAGTTGCCAGGGAGACTACCATAAAATTTAAAAGCGTCCCGTTGATCCCAAATTGCATGAAGGGCTGACACCCTTTTCATCCCAATTCCCCCCGGGGGAAAATTTTTGTAAAAAGTGTAAAAAAAGAAAAACCCACAAACAAAAAAAAAAAAAAAAAAACCACCGCCTTTATCCCCCATTAAAAAATCCCCAATCCCCCCCAAAAAAAGTTTAAAAAATTTAAATAAAGTACCCATACAGGGGTTATCGCCGCATCCGTGCCCAACCCACCCTATAAATCTGTAAATTTAATTAAACCCGTACGTTAAACGCCGAAAAAAAAAAAAAAACCATTCACAAATTTTGGCGTTTTTTTGTTCTTTCCCGCAGCACATTAAAATGAAGTAAAAAGCAAAAAAAACTCAAAACAACTTAAAAAGGAGGGGCCAAATTAAAACGTAAAGTTCATCCCCAAAAAAAAAAGTACTTTACAAAAGCTCGGGTATACGGAAAAAAAAAAAAATTTCGGGCTATTAGAAATTTTAGCGAATGAAATAAATATTTTTTTTTACAAAATTTTAAAAACATTTTTTTTTTTTCAAAAAAAAAGGGTGCTTTAAAATTTAAAAAAACTACTTTAAATTGGGTACCCACCAAAAACCGTAAACCCCCCAGAGAAAAAACAAACTTTTTCACGGAAACCACGGTAAAACCTAATTTAAAAAAAAAAATAAAAAACACTGCTGGGAATTGCAGTATTTTTTTTCACTCGCCTTCCAAAAAAGGATTTAAAAGCGTTTCATAAAGTTTTTGTCCCCCCCAAAAAATTTTAAACCAAAAAAAAAACCCGTAAAATTTTTACCCCCGGAAAAATTTAAAGTCCCTTTTAAACAGCCCAAAAAACAAAAAAAAAAAAAATATTTAAAGGGCTCTCAACTGCGGCGATGCACAAACTTTTTTTTTCCCTTTTTTAAAATAAAATTTGTTTTTATTGTTAAAAGCATAAAAACATTAAAAAAAATATAAAAAAGTGGGTATCGCTGTAATCTTTATCAACCTGCGAGAAAAAATAAAAGTCATTATACCGCACAGTGACCGTTTTAAAACAAAAAAAAAATAAAAAACACTACCGGGGAATTCCCTGAATTTTTGTTCAAAAAATGCCCAAAAAAAACCTTAATAAAAAGTAAATCAAACCCTAAAACATCCCCCCCGAAAATTTTGGTACCAATAAAAAAAATCAACCCCTCCCCCGTAAAAAAACAAGCCCAAAAGGGCACTCCATACAAAAAATTAAGAAAGCTAGGGGCTTTTCCAGAATGGGGACAACAAAAAACCAATTTTTTTTTATAAAACCGCTTCAATTGAAAAAAGTAATAAAAACATAAAAAACTAAAAAAATGTAATCTTTGAAAAGTACCGCCCCCCCCCAAAAAGTTTTAAAAAGGTTATCCGGCTTTTAACCCCCAAGGGCCCGAATATTTAAAAAATTTAACCCAAAAAACAAGGGCGGAAATGGGGTTTTTTTCCCCCCTCCTTTTTCCTTTCCCCAAATTCCAAAAAAAAAACTACAGAAAAACCCTGGCCCCCAAAAAACCCAAAATACACCCTTAGATAACCCCCGACGGGTGTTGTGGGTTGTTAGCGATTTGCGTTGGCTATCGAAAAATCCCCCAAATAGCCCCAAATAGCCCGGGCCGCTATCGATAAGGTTTTTTCGAAAATTAGCATCGATTATAAACATTACCCTTTAAAGGGTCTTTGGGAGAGCAACAAAAACCTTCATTATTACACCCCAAAACAAGGCTGGAGAAGCTGAAATTAACATCCACTACAGTCAAATGGATACGTGCTACATCTTAGGCAACACACTTAGGTTATAAAAGTCACAGAAAAAAAATCACAGACCATTCACTATCCCTGTCTTGTACCACAGCCTGACCCTTAAACCTGCATCACCCACAAATTAAAAATGCGCCAGAAGGCAGTATGATTTGAACCATCATCTTACTTGAACTGGACATTGAATATCCCTGTCCTGGAACGCAGCATGAGCCCCAAACCTGCATGACCCCCAGATTTAAAAAGTGCCGCAAAAAGGAGTTTTCAACCACCATTTTAGTTTCACTGGACATTGACTATACCTGTCCTGGACCGCAGTATGACCATTAAACCTGTCTGACCCCCAGATTAAAAAGTGCCGGGAAAAGGAGTCTGTTGTGTCTGTATCTGTTATGTTTTCGTATAATACACGGTATTTTTTGCACCTTTCAATTCACCTGTGGTGAATATATAGAATTGCTGTTTTAAGATTTACGTGGATGCTGCGTCAATGAACAATGCTGGGTGCGCAAAAGTCAAAAAACACGTAACTGTTATGTTTTCGTATGATACACGGTATTTTTGGCAACAAACAACCTGTGCTGACTACAAGATTGCTGGATTGTAATTTAACTGCAGGTGGATATATCAACAGTCACAGGTGTAATGGATAAAATTAAAATGAACACATATCTGAAAAGTATACTGATAATAAAAGTGGAGTTTTGCACCTAACAAAGAGACCTGCAGTTACTAGAAATGATGTGTATCCAATATAAGATCATGCTGCCCAATATCCAGGAAATATTTCAATAGCAAACTGTTAATAATAAAGATATTCCACTACAATGTCTACACTAAGTCTTGGTGAACTTTATCCAGTGTTCTTTATAGATAGAGCTTGTCTGTGTTCACCCGCGGGGCCCCCCCCCCCTGCTCCCCCTGCCGTGAATTTACAGCGGTAGATGCTGCTTTAAAATTCTCTAGCTAACTACATAAAATCTTCAAATCTCTAATATAACTAAATTGAAGGATCACAGCTAATTGTAGAGGTTTCTCTGTGCAGAAATAGACTAATTTCGCTGAGCTGTTTGGCCACAGGCAAAACGCAGGTCCTACCCCCTATGAGACGCTGAGAGCCCAGAGGCTGAAACAGGAAACGCTGTTCTATGTAAACGAGGTCATGTGATTTTTCCAGCCAATCGCAACCATACACATCCCAGTCAGAAGTCGCACCACACATCACCCCCTGCTCTATTCTTTTAAACCCTGATTGCTGGCCGCCAAAATTGACAGGAAGCGCCGAAAAAGGCGCTATCTTAATAGATGATGCTCAGATTTTAACCTTAATTATCGCATGATCTGGAAATTTCGATCACCATAAAAACCTTGCCAATTTCAACTTTGTCGATAAAAATCGCTCAACACTAGTGTTGAATCCAAAATGGGGAAACTTCTGGAATGTTTCACCTGTTCTAGTACTTTGGGAGCTTTGGAGATGCGACATGGCCCCACCAATATTGTGCGCCAAAAGCCAAATAGCGCTCCCTCCCTTGTAACCCCTGTCATGCACCCAAACAGCAGTTTACACCCACATGTAGGGTATTGCCGAACTTGGAAGAAATTGCATAACACAATTTTGCGGCTTTTTTTCCAAGATTCCTTGTAAAAATTAAACATTTTCAGCTAAAATTGCAGATTATTGGAAAAAATATATTTTTTTTTTATTTTCAGAGCCGAATGCTAAAAAAAATTGTGAAACGCCTGTGGGGTCGATATACTCACTACACCTCTGGATATATTCTGTAAGGGGTGTAGTTTCCAATATGGGGTCTTTTTAGGGGTATTTATTAAGTTTTGGAACCTTAGGGTGTCCGCAAACCTGAAATGGCCCCTGAATAAAATCGTAATGAAAATGAGGCCCCAGAGTCCAGTAGGTGCTCCTCCTATTCTGGGGCTTGTGGTTGAGCCAAATAATGCACTAGGGCCACATATGGGATATCTCTGAAACGGCAGAATCTGGGGAATCAATATTAATTTGCATTTCCCTCATCACATTTACCGTATTCTTGTCAATAATGTATAAAAATTGAAAATCTGCAAAAAAAGTGAAATTTCACTTCCACTTTGCTTTAATTCCTGTGAAACACCTAATGGGTTAATAAACTTCCTAAATGCGGTTTTGAATACTTTAAGGGGTGTAGTTTATTAGATGAGGTCATTTATGGGGTACCTAACATACAGGTCAATCAAAGCCACGTTAGAACTGGACTGGTCCCTAAAAAAATGTATATTGCAAATTTTCTTGAAAATTTGAAAATTACTACTAAATTTATAAGCCCCCTAATGTCGTAAAAAAAAAAAAGACATTTAAAAAAATGATGCCAAACTACAGCAGACATATGGTAGATGCTAGTTATAAACTATTTTGAGTGGAATAACTATCTGTCTTACATGCAGAAATTTTTGAAGTTTGAAATTGGTAAATTTTTCACATTTTTCACGATAATTTGATATTTTATACAAATAAACAATCATTTTTTGGACCAAAATTTCTTACTATCTTAAAGCACAATGTGTCACGAGAAAACAATCTCTGAATCACATGGATAGGTTAAAGTGTCAAAAAGTTATTCTCACATAAAGTGACACATGACAGATTTCAAAAATGGGGCTCTGTCAGAGAGGCCAAAACTGGCTCCTGCAGTAAGGGGTTATTAGTAACTGCAGCATGAAAGTGGTTAGATGATGGGAGGGTGTTTCCTCTCTTACTACATCACATTTCTGTTATGTAATTTTGAGATGCTAATAAGTTGCCATGGCAGCTATGGGCTTTACAAAGACTTCTAGGTCTGCCATGTTTGCCAAATCATGTTCCCTAATAAAGCTCAGATGTATTGGTTATACTATAATATAAAGTGTATGTCAGGAAAAAAAAATCTGTAACACATTAATAAACGTAAACTTGGAGGTATTCATATCCTTAGGTTTACTTGAAATAAAGACCAAAAACATGTTTTTTTAAAAATTCCCAAAATTTTTTTATTTCAACATTAGAAAAGAGAGTACACCCCTTAGTAGTCAGGGGTGCGCTTTTTTAAAAAAATAAATTGCCCTCAACATAAATTAGCACATAGTCAATAATTTCTAAACCGCCGACAACAAAAGAGAGTACACCCTTATGTGAAAATGGACAAATTCTACCCAATTTGCATAAAGACAATAAGATGTCCTAGGCTTTAAGAAAATTGCCAACACCCTAAAACTGAGCAGTCAAGAATGGTGAGGGGTATGTATGTTTGGGGTGCATAGTGCTGCCGGGTGGGGTTCATGAGGGAACCATGATGCCCAAAATGTGTGTAATACGAGCGGGCTAACCCTTCCCTTCGGGAAAATTTGGGCCGAAGAGCATATTCCAACTGAAATGTCCCCAAAACACCTCCCAAATGATTATGCCCTTTGGGAAAGGAAGAGGGGAAAGGGCTGAAAATGGCCAGCATTGCACAAAATTTATTGCCGGCCACTACTAAAAAAACCTTTTTTTTTTATTTGGTATCATTTTAATCACAAATTTATGATAAAAAATTAAATAAAACTTTGATAAGTAGAAATATCGGGTTTGTTGCGGTCCAGGACGCCGTTAGTACAGCCCTCAGGGGGCTTCCCCACACACAGGGTTTTAGAGAAGATGCCAAGAGACCAGGTGGAAAATGTCCACGCCTACTGCGACGTTTAGGAGAGATCCACTCCACTTTCTCAAGCGTGGATGAACAGGTAAACACACCCCTTACATAGAGAAGCAGTTTTGGAACAACAATCACAATTTATAAAAACACTTTAAAATTTAAAAATCTTTAAAGCCCTTGGGGGGCCACGCTTCCATTACGCAAATCCAAAGGGCCCCCCTTTGCAAAAATTTTTTAACTTTTGGGCTTTGTCCTTAGCATTAACCCTTTCTAGTTTGCACAAGCGGAGCTCCGAAATATCATGTCTTTCTGCCACAAAGTGTGCACCAGGCGTCCACCGAAACCCCTTTCCCCTCATCACTATTTCCTTTCTACAATCCACTGTTTTTGCCCTGAATTACAAAACTTTTGGCCCTATGTCAGATCCTTTTTTATAGCCCTGCTGGTTTGTCCTATATAGACTTTCCACAGAGATACTTAAAAACATAAGATGCCACCTTACATACATTTATGAAATCCCCTGATCTTTCACCCCTTTCGTCGGGTGATATATTTGTTCACCTTTAGTTATAGCTGATCAGTTTTGACACTTCAAACAAGCGAAAGTGCCCGATCGAACAGATCTGAGCACAGTCTGTACAGAGCCCTGGCATTTTTTTCGAAATTCAAGGAAACCAAAGTTGTTTCCCAAGTCCTTCCTTTACGATATATCCATTTTGATGGACAATTTAACAAATTCCCATACTTTGGGTCAGCTTGCAATATTCTTCAATATTTGCATATAGCCTGCCTAATGATGCCAGCATGGCAGTCTTAGACAGATGTATATGTAAATCTCCCATCCTTCTTTTTATTCTTAGGGCAAAGGAGGTCATCAGTGTATTTTTAAAAAAACCCATACCCCCTCTTCAATTTCCTTCTATCGGAACCTTCTTTTTTAAAAATTTTTCGCAAATTTTTTTCAGTTTTTTAAAATTTTTCATTGCTAGAACAAATACGATGTGCAAGTATGCATTGTGCCCTAGAGATCCCTTTAACCCCTTAAGCCGAACCCCTGAAAAGTAGTTAATGACCAGAACATTTTTTTCGTTTTTGCCTCCATGCGTTTCAACAGTTGTAACTTTTTTTATTTTTTCAATGACACAGTTGGATGAGGCCTCGTTTTATTTTAGACGAGTTGTACTTTATGGGGGAATAGTTTAAGTTCACTTATAAATAATTGCAGTATTTTTTTTATTTTTTTTTAAAAAAAAATGTTTTTTTTTTTTTTTTTTACACCATTCACATTTCACATTAATAACTTTTTTAGTTTTAATTCTACAGGTTATTACGGTGTGTGGATACCAAATATGTGTAGGTTTTTTTGTGTGTGTAATTTATGCACAATTATTTTTAATTAAATATTTTTTTTTTATTTATTTATTTTTTTTATTCTTTTTTTAACACTTATGGGTTTTTTTACTTTTTTTTTTACTCCATGAAGGGGAGAACTGTTTTACATTTTTTTTTTTTTTTTTTTTTACACTTACTAATGAATTAGCATATTCATATTTTTGCTAATACATTATAATCTGTGTCAGTCTGACACAGGCAGTGATTTGGAACAGCACAAAAGTGCGTCCTAATCACTGGCTTCTTACACGGGACAGCTCTGAGGCCACGCTAGGTCCCCAGAGCTGACGTTGCAGCCGTTCCCTGACTTTGTCGGGTCACCGGGTGTTCCGATCACCGAAGAGCAGGGGATCCCTTTGATTGCGTTTCGGTAACCCCACCGCCGCAATCAAAGGGTTATAGCATCGGGTTGCGGAGGTTTCCTCGCTCCCCGATGCCTGCAGGACATGCTTGGGATCAGGGCTGTGTAGCACAGCCCGATCCCAGCACAATTGCTGCGCCGGGCGCCGCAAACTCCGATGTCTGCAGCGACTCAAAAGACGTCGCTGCAGACAACGACCTTAAATGCCCGCCGTCTAAAGACGGTGCACGGTTCGTAAGGAGTTAAAGACTTGGGGGGCATGCTGACTACTACGATGCAGAGCATTATTGTAATCTGTACTTTTTGTAAATAAAGTGGTAGTAAAAACATCTCCTTCTCTCTGTACCCATACACTGCTTCTCTGCTCTTCGTGATAGTAAATTTTATTAATGGGTGAACACTATTGATATGGGCCACAAAGTCTTCCAATCCTGAGTCAGACCCAGACCACAGGAGGAACACATCATCCAGATATCTTAGCCAACAGGCTATGTGTTCTTGAAATACTGTTTCTTGTATAAGTTCTTTTTAAAAAAATGTCATAAAAATATTGATGTAGCCACAGAGGACGCCATCGAGTGGCACCGAGTTATGCCAATTACGTCTCCACTAAAACCCTGTGTGTGGGGGAAGGTCTACATGATGGACTGATACTAACGGCATCCTTGGAACTGTAAATAAACCTGAGTATTATTATCTAATCTAAGTCTTGTTTTTTAATGTTCTTATGCGCGAATTGTGATTAAAATGGTACACAAATAAAGAAAAACTGATTTTATTAGTAGTGGCCGGCAAATGACTTTTGTGCAATATGTGTATATGGAGGAATCGGAGATCCTCTGGCGTTGCCTGGCTTGAAATAATCAAAGGTCGATAAGTGGTTATTTAGATTTATATGAACTGGCTAAGCTTATCTCTAGACCTAAACTATTGAATATTTGTGAGGCATCCTCAAATGGACGGTGGAGGAGTGCAAGAGCTCTAACATCCACCAGCATCGTGATATTGTCATGGAGGAGTGGAAGAGGATTCCACTGTCAGCCTGCAAAGTTCTAGTGAACTCCATGCGCAAGAGAGTTAAGGCAGTCCTGGAAAATAATGGTGGCCACACAAAATATTGACACTTTGGGCACAATGGTTGAGTGATGGTTGATGGTTGTGTGTTGAGCTATTATAAGAGCGCACCAAATTTACACTGTTGTAAGATGTACACTAACTACTTTACATTGTATTAACATGTCATATTTTCAATGTGGTCCTATGCAAAGATAATATAGAATAGCTACAAAAATGTGAGGGGTGTATTCACTTTGTCATGTTTGATTTCTACAATCACATCGGATGTTCAAGCAGTTAACCATTAACATCGAGATACTTCTGATTTCGACAAACTAATGCACATTGGTAACAGTGTCCACAGGGATTGTTCTGAACAAGGTTTGACTTTCTTGCTCTAGTTCAGTAAGTGTAGCTGGTTTTGTACAATATCACACATCCTTTAGGGTTTCCACAGATAAAAGTTGAGCGGTGTTAACCAGGGTTCCCTTAATAAAAAAAGTTGATGCCCTTGGGCAGTTAAAAAAAAAAAACTCTTGAAAAACCCTCTGCTCAACACTGCAGTTGCCCCAGTTATCCCCAGTTGTCACTGTCCAGTCTTCATGTGACCCTGTAGCCAATTACAGGCCACGACAGTCAGTTAATCAACAGCCTTCTTTGCCCTTTTCCCAATTCGTGGCGTATGTTTTAAAGAGAGGCCTCAATCTCGGTGTTAGTGTAGTGCTGCACCATCTTGCTTGACGTAAAATTGCTTATCCACATCAAGTGCACAGATGTGAAGATCAGAAAAGTAAAAAATATTTGTTTGTCAAGTAAAGGCCCGGTTTTTAAACTTTTGCAAATTTAGGGGAAAAGTGATGTGAGGTTTTTTCATGGGTGTGAAACTTTAACCCTTGAGAAGGAGATTTTCAGGTTTGGAGAGGGCATTGCTTCATCTAGAACACTTTTATTGAGTTTCATTGTATGATCTGGCAGGTGGATTGAGCTCAGAGAGGTAAGAAACTGGAGATAATGAAGACTTTAGATATTTTTTAAGTTAAAAGTTGATGAAAAGTAATTTTGGTGTGACAGGTGCATACCTGATAAATCTGAGACATTTTAGTAGTAAAAGTGAGAAGGCTGTAGTCAAAGTCCGAAACTAAGGAGCAGTGAAAGAAAATGAAATCAAGTAAATATCTGTCTTCCTGCGTAGCAAAATTAGTAAGTTGTGAAAGACCTATAGAAAAGCTTAAAGATGGAAACAGAGAAGCAGATAGGCGCTGTGTTTTCTTGAAATTAAGGCACCCCTAAAAAAGGCTTACATTTCACAATAGGGAAGGGGAAGCGAAGTACATTATTTGGAAACCCCAAAGGGAAAAACGTAGGTGGCAGACAACCTCTTGAGTTGAATGGATGGAAGGGAAAGGGTGGAGTGAGGACCCATGCAAAGATATGAAAAAATTCAAAATCTTGCTTCTTCAGGTCTTTGTGCATGAGAAAACTGTAGACTACACTAAAGGTATGGAAAAGCGTTTCCCCCCTGGCGCCATGGTTCTGTGAGAAAATGTAAAAGAAATTAGTTATAAAAAAGGGGTATTTGTGCATACGACGAGGGCCCCAGAGTAAAAATTTGAAATTAGAAGGAAAAAAACATACAATAAGTTAAAAAATTTGCAGGGTTTCTTTGTGAGGCATTTTTTTTAATGTTTTGTGCTTTACACACAAAAAAAAAACAATAAAAAAATAATGTTCTCCATTGTTAAATTCTAATAGCCATAATTTTTATGGTGATGCACCTTTTTTTTGCGGGATGTGTACTTTTTTTTTTACATTTTTTTCACTGAAAAGCATGGGAAATGGGGATATGGTGCATTGTGGTTTTTTATTTTTCATTTTACAGTATTTGCTTTTTTACATTTTTTTGTATTGGTACTGGTCAGGGGATGATGCCCTTTTTAAAACATCACAGATGGTTTGCTTGGATGGCACCTGTCCCGCTGTTACACAAAGGACAGTTATTTTTTATCTCGCAAAAAAAGTACCCCCCACATTTTTGTAATATTTTAATATTTCTTTTCATGGGACAACACTGAGGATGTGATAATTTGATAAAATATAAAGTACTCAGTGAACAGCTTGTTTGAATTTTTGGGGGTTCTAAAAATATTCAAACACAACCCTCAAAGTTTAAAAAGTGGCAGCCATAGTGAGTACCCCCAAATGAAAATGACAAATTGTGGCCAAAAATGTCAAAATTTTGGGGGCCACAATTATTTTTCCCGCACTGCCTTTTTAACTCCTTGGATGGATTACTAGGCTTCCAGATTTCAGCCACTAGAATTGTCTTTATCCCCCATGAAAAAATTTCGGAGCTTGTGGAGCAGAGATCTTGGCTCTTCCACCTTCTGTTGAGAGTGCCCCCCGATGCTCAAAGGTTTAGGTTGGAGACTGCTTGAAGAGTCCAACCCCTTTACCCATTTTTTTAGCAAGGAGGGTCATCTTGGGTTGGGTTTGGGTGTTATCTATTGGAAAACTGCCCGCAGCCAATTTTCGAAGGGGGGGGACATGTTCTGCTTAGTCCCTGAATGTTGGTTTATGGTTCTTCAAAAGAAATGTAGTTTCCCCCAGCTGGGGCATCATGCAGCCCCAAATATGCATCCCCCCCTGTTTGATTAGGCAGGAAAAACTTTTTCTTTATAACCCCACCTGTTTGCAATCACACTCGCTTAACGCCATCTGAACCAAATAAGTTTATCTTGGTCTCATCAGACCACAGGACATGGTTCCAGTAATCCCTATCCTTCGTCTGCTTGTCTTCAGCAAACTGTTTGCAGGATTTCTTGTGCATCATCTTTAGAATAGTCTTCCTTCTGTGACAACAGCCATGCAGGCCAATGTGATGAAGTATGCGGCGTATGGTCTGAGCACTGACAGGCTGACTCTCCATCACTTTAACCTCGGTAGCAATGCTGGCAGCACTCATACGTCTATCTTGAAAAGACAATCTCTGGATATGACGCTGAGCATGTGCCCTCATCTTCTTTGGTTGACCAAGGCGGGGCCTATTCTGAGTGGAACCTGTCTTGGTAAACCGCTGTATGGTCTCGGCCCCTGTGCTGCAGCTCAGTTTCAGGGTGTTGGCAATCTTTTTATAGCCTAGGCCATCTTTATGTAGAGCAACAATTCTTTTTTTCAGATCATTAGACAGTTCTTTGCCATGAGGTACTATGTTGAACTTAAAGTGAACGGTATGATACAGGGTGAGAGCCTTACACCATTCATAACTGAAACCTTGTAACAATAATAACACCGTGGAGGGAAAATGTAAAATTGGGCACAGCTTGTCTATTTTCAGTTAGAAGTGCACTCACTTTTGTTGCAAGCAGTTAAGACATTGATGGCTGTATGTTGAGATATTTTAAGGGCACAAAACATTTACACTGTTAGGGTATGTCCACACAGTGTCTTGCATCTGTGTAAACATACGCTTTTCAGATGCGTCTCTGGGACCGATAGAACGGACCCAGAGTCGCATCTAACAATTAGCAGTGACTTTATCACTGCCCGCAAATGACATGCAATTCTTTGAAAGACGGACCCGACAGTTGATGCAGACACGCAGCGGCGATCTCTCATGTGAACGCCGCTACGTGTTCCTCATTGCAGGCAGTGATAAAGTCACTGCTAATTGTTAGATGCGACTCTGGGTCCGTTCTGTTGGTTCCAGAGACGCATCTGAAAAGTGTATGTTCACACGGATGCAAGACACTGTGTGAACATACCCTTATACAAGTTGTACACTGACTACTTTACATTGTATCAAAGTCTCATATCAGTGTTGTCCCATGAAAAGATATAATAAAATATTTACAAAAATGTGAGGGATGTACTCACCTGCCAGCGGTTTAGACATTGATGGTTGGGGGTTGAGTTATTTAGAGGGTATACCAAATTTACACTGCTATAAAAGCTGTACACTGACTACTTAACATTGTATCAAAGTCTCATGTCAGTGTTGTCCCATGAAATATAATACAATATTTACAAAAATGTGTACTCACTTATGTGAGATACTGTACACAAATGTAATACACAGGTGAGTCTTATATATGTGTATATAATGTCCTTGTGTATATAGTATATTAGCATAAACAGGCATACATATATAATACTCATTGGTGTGTTGCATTTGTGTATATGCTGTCCCTGTGTGTAAATATATATATAAATATATATATATATATATATATATATATATATATTATATATATATATATATATATATATATATATATATATATACCTACACAGGTTATAGTATATGAGAATGCACATGTGAGGTGGGGGCATAGCCTTGAGGCTCATTCTAGTTTTCCTGGTGATGGAGCCAATGATCTGCTGTATGAGAGGAAGCAAGAGGCATGCTGTGAGTGCTGGAGCTCCGGAGGATGGCTGTGGGGGGACCTCAGAAGAGGAGGGCAGGGTTGCTCACTGTTCCTTGCGGGTGTGAGTGCTGGAGTTTAGGGGGTAGGCAGGGCTGCTCACAGTAGTTATGGCCAGGGACAAATGATTTGGGGAAGCAGGAATTTTAACTGGAGCACAAGCCTCAAATAAAACTGCCTGGAGGAACAGCACAACATAGAGTTATAAAAGAAGATGCTTCCCGCTTCTGAGGAAACAGTAATAACTACTAAAACAGACATGTCAGGAGATGCCACAGGTCTTCTCTAACTGGTTTAACTTCAGTGAAATTAGTTTCTTACTCATATACTATCAATAGCTGAAAGTCAAACTCACATGCAGTCACATGAGCAATCTTCTCCTGTTTGTGCGCCATCTTATATTACTAACACAGGGTGATAGCTAGTTTCCTCCACTCTCTGTAGTTTGCCATACATCAAGTCTCTTATCTCCACTGCTCCCTGCTCTCCCCTTTCTTGTCTCTGGAGGGATAGTGTTTCCTATGCTGGGCAGCAAAAAGTATCAGTAGCAAATCTGTGTTGTGTGTAAGGACAGTAAGTGCAGAACTGCCTCACACTTTGTAATAGGAGGCCATGCAGGCAGATGTAAATGCCTGTGAAAGGTGATAGGAATCAGGAGAATAGTTGTTTCGAAGGTAATCCTAATCAAAGCAAACTCAAGCAAAATGAAAAGAACAGTGCTACACAAAGCTGGGAAATATAATGAAACTGAAGAAAAAATATTTCTGGTATGTTGACATATTCTGACCATTACAATGGAAATGATACTTGCTTTTTTTTTTCATAAGCTTAATAACCAAATTTAAAAGGGGTTTTTCCTAAAGATTTTCTTTTTTTTGTTAAAGAATTTTCAAAAACAATCACTTTGCAATATATGTCCCCTTAACAGTCTCCTTTATTTTAGCTATCCCCCCCTTTATGAACTGCTAGCTCATCAGGTTCTATACTACAGACCTTTTTCTACTGCACCTAGTAGAAGGCATAAAACACTCCTGAATTTAAATGAAACCAAGAAAAAAAGGACTAAGGTAAGGTAATCGTATAGTGAACCAAACCCCCTTTTTCTGAGAGGTGACCATCACATAAGCTTCGGGAAAAGTGAAGAATTAATAAAAAAAAACCAAAAAAAGATAATATATCCCAGACAGATTTTGATGCTTGATGTTTATAAATGGTGGAAAATAAAACTGATTCAGGTGTTAAATAAAAGATCCACTTTTCTTACTGTTGATTCTGGCAGTTATAAGTAAGAGGTAAAGTTAGCTACACTTACCTCTTGATAATGTCGCCCTTAGGCTATGTTCACATGGCTTATTTGCGGGCATAAATTTTCCCCCATTTAAGGTGTGGATGGGGGTGGGGGGGGGCCGGGACCTCGCCGGCCCCTAGACTTTTATTACCAGCGGAATATACGCCGCTGGGAATTCACTTTTCACTTACTTTCCCCCGGGGGGATTCGCCGACAGGGAAGGAACGTAATCCTAGTTTCTAGAAATGTGGATAACGAATGACTGGGGCTATTTCCCGCCGTAATTCGCGCACTAAGGCATGTAATTACAGACTGAAATACGTCCCGTTTTAAACCGTGTGAACATAGCCTTAAACTTCACTTATACATTCATTTTTTTTAAACTTTCTTAACCACAAAGTTTAGCTCTAAAACCCCAGACTATGACTTTTACATATTGTCACGTCAAGGGGGGTACAGAAGCCTGAGGGAACCCAGCCCACTGTCCTGCCTACTTGACGTGCTGCCTAGACGGCAGACGGCAACTGGACGACAGTCCCTGCGCTGCTAGAGTGCGGGGAGCCGTCAGGAAGTAGAATAGTCAGACAGTCCGGGTAAATACCAAAACGGGAACGCCAAAGCCACAAATCAGAACCAGAGGGATAAACGTAAACAAGCCGAGGTCAAACACGAACGGGAGCGAGGTACAAAATCAGAAGACAAGCCGAGGTAAGTAAACAAGCCGAGGTCAGGTACACAAGTAAACAGCATAATACAAATCACAGGAAAGCAAGGCAGCCAGAAATATCACAGGCGCAGCACTCAGCTAGCAGGGAGTTTAAATGTGGTTCCCGGATACCGCCCCTGTAGCTGATTGGAGCGGCCTCCGGGACCTCCCATTGGCTGGGCGTCTGTCACTCACAGAGCTGCCAGCAGCAAGTGTATCAGGGTTGGGTTGCAAATCAGCTGCTGCAGCCTGTTGATCCCTGCAGCCTGAATGCAGCCTAGCCCTGACAATATGGACAAAAGAACATTAGATTAAATGACACCGGCATGGATTCAATAACTCTCAATCTCAGCACAGTAAGAGGAAGGAGAGGATCCTATGACTTGAGAATTTAGTCTGGCTAAAGCTAATTTGGTCAGCAGGAAATCGCTGTAAAACATTTACTATGTATCAAAATACCAAAGTCTGGAAAACAGTCAACAGAATGTGGAAGAAATTAGGGCTGCGTCCACACGACCAAAGACAAGTACTGGTCGGATTCTGAATTAGAATCCGACCAGTACACTTTTTCTGCTTTTTTTGGGGGGGAACAGTTTTTGGATTTTGGATGTCCCTTTCAATTAAATAGTACAACAATCCGTTGTTTACGGAGTGAAATTTGGCGGATTTTTGTGCATGTTCCAAATTTGTTTAAAAAATGACAGTTTTGGATATCAACCATCAGAAATCTGAGCTATGTAGACTACAGCCTAGATTTTCTATTGATGTCTATGGGGATGATTTACAGTTGTTTATTTCACACTTTTCAAAATCCAAAAGCATGTCAAAAACCGACTATAAACCCTTGCGGTGAAGACATACCCTAACTGAGGTGGACACTAACTGACCATAAGTTTTGTAGTAAATGATTTTTTTATTTGTTTCTAACATGTTATAAAGACAATACATTTTGCTAAGGGATGATGGATTGAACCATAAGACTGTCTAGATTCAGCAGCAAGGCTGCACAGTGTTACATACATAGATTTCTGAACATAGCATATACACTCACCGGCCACTTTATTAGGTACACCATGCTAGTAACGGGTTTGACCCCCTTTTGCCTTCAGAACTGCCTCAATTCTTCGTGGCATAGATTCCACAAGGTGTTGCAACGATGCTCAATTGGTACCAAGGGGCCCAAAGATTGCCAAGAAAATATTCCCCACACCATGACACCACCACCACCAGCCTGACCCTTGGGTACAAGGCAGGATGGATCCATGCTTTCATGTTGTTGACGCCAAATTCTGACCCTACCATCCGAATGCGCAGCAGAAATCGAGACTCATCAGACCAGGCAACGTTTTTCCCAAACTTCTACTGTCCAATTTCGATGAGCTTGGGCAAAAATTTGGAGCCTCAGTTTTCCCGTTCTTAGCCGAAAGGAGTGGCACCGGTGTGGTTTCGCTGCTGTAGCCCATGTGCCTCAAAGTTCGCCGTACTGTGCGTTCAGAGATGCTCTTCTGCCTACCTTGGTTGTAACGGGGGGCTATTTGAGTCACTGTTGCCTTTCTATCAGCTCGAACCAGTCTGCCCATTCACCTTTGACCTCTGCAAACAACACGGCATTTCCCCCCCCAGCACTGCCGCTCACTGTTTTTTTTTTTTTTTTCGCACCATTCTCTGTAAACCCTAGAGATGGTTGTGCGTGAAAAAACCCAGGAGATCAGCAGTTTCTGAAATACTCAGACCACCCTTCTGGCACCCAAAAACATGCCACGTTCAAAGGCACTCAAATCACCTTTCTTCCCCCTACTGATGCTCGGTTTGAATGCAGGAGATTGTCTTGACCATGTCTACATGCCTAAATGCACTGAGTTGCCGCCATGTGATTGGCTGATTAGAAATTAAGTGTTAACGAGCAGTTGGACAGGTGTACCTAATAAAGTGGCCGGTGAGTGTATACTCAAGTATATACAAAAGCTACAAGCTAAAAAAGCCGTCCCCGGCTTGTACTCGAGTCACCCGTCAGTGTCGGGTGCTGCAATGGCCCGGGCGCTGGTGGAGATCCATCAGCTGTATGCGACAGCTCTGCGAGACGCTCCCTGCTCCACAATAGGACACTGGAAGGCCGCAGACGTGCATCCTGCCGGAGTATTCGGCACAGGCAGTGTGAGTGTCATCACGCCGACTGCGCAGCCTGATGACATCACGCCGCCTGTGCCGGGAGAAGAAGACACAGCGCATCGGAGCAGCAGGGAAAGGTATTTGTTTTATTTTTTTCTTTTAACAAATCCTGCCTATATCTGCCTATTGGGGACATATACCTGTCTATACCTACTTATGGGAGACGTATACATGCCTATACCTGGCTCTGGGGGTCCTATTCCTGCCTCTGGGGGACATATACCTGCCTATGAGGGACATATACCTGCCTTTACCTACCTATGGGGGACATTAAACTGCCTATACATCCCTATATAATTTTATTGGTATCAATTTTTATTTTTGAAATTTACCAATAGCATTTTCTACCCTAGGCTTATAGTCAAGTCAATAAGTTTCCCAGTTTTCTGTGGCAAAAGTAGGTGCCGCAGCTTATTTTCGGGTTGGCTTATACTCGAGTATATACAGTAAACAACATTTTATTTTTTGCAGGAGCACTCTTAGGCTAAGTTCACACTGCATAATTGCGGGCGTAATTACACCCCGGAAATACGGCATGACTTCGGGAGCTCGCGCTGACTCCTGCGGGGAGTCGGCGTATTCGCCGCTAGTAATTCACATGTCACTTATCTCCCTCCGCGGCGTATTGTCTGAGCGGGGAGAGGAGGCGTAATCCACAGTTCTCATAGAGAACTATGGATTACCGTAATTATTGGGAAGTATTTCGCCCTATATTGAGCGCAGTACGCCGCAAAATACGGGCCAAAATAGGTCCCAATTTAAGCCGTGTGAACATAGCCTTAAACACAAAAGAAATAGGTTGGTAGGTTCCATTGGGTCTATACTTCCACTGAGATGTCCTGAAGAACAATCTATTATAGGTTGTTATGTATTGGATTTTATTTGCATCATGTGCATCAAATCCAATAGAGAATGTGGACATCCTCACTACTCACTGATATTAAATCCTGTCTACTCAGCATGGTACTGTACTGGCCATAATACTAGTATTATTCCTGGAAACAATACGTCACAACAGAGGAACAAGCCAGTCAGCAGAACCTGAAGAGAAGAAAAGAACAACAGAGTGGATAGCAGCCCAAAGAGAAGAAGAGCCTTATAATAGTGAGTATGACCGGCGTAAGCATTCTTCTCTTCCATCTCAATGTCTCATCAGATATGGGAAGAAATAGAAACATGTACTGTGGCTGGCTGCCAAGCTGGACGAAGAGAGACTGGGGAACTATGACAGTTGTTATAGAAAGGGGGTATAAACAGGCAGCTCACAGACTATTCCAAGTTAAATTATTAGGTGCACCACTGTGCTTTCCTACTTTACTAACATATAGTTCTATAAGGGGATATGAAGCATGCTCATTCACTAAGGTCAATCCATACACAGCAGGTAGTGACTGTTAACTATAGCCAGGACCTGCTAATAGCATTTTAATTCATAAGATGCCTCACCAAATGTGTCTATGACATCCAAGCGTTTAAGCAAGGTTGATCATGGGGTGCCAAATGGTTGTCATGGTAGCCAGGTGTAATCAGAGAAACATTTTTGTACACTTTTCTACCATATTTTATCATTACAGAACAATGTACAAGCAATACCAACTCCTTGTGGTCAAATACCCAATGGGGACTACAAGAACAAATTTAAAAAAAAGTATCAAAAATAAAAAAAAATTAAAAGTTCAAAACACCTCCTCCCACATTTGGCATTTTATAAATAACATTTTAATAAAAGTTGAACATAAATGATATTGCCACATCTGTAAAAGTCTGATTATTAAAATATAGCATAAATTATCCCATATGATAACACCATAGAGCGAAAAAGTTCATGATTTCATTTGGTCATTTCATATTCCCAAAACATTTCAATAAGAAGAGCTCAAAAAGTCACATTTATCCCAAAATGGCACCAATTTAAACTACACTTCAGCCCGGAAAAAAAGAATCATCACTACATACAAAAAAGTTATTGGCTGCAGAAACTTAACAAAAACTCTAATAATTTGGTATTACCAGAATCATATCGACATGCAAAATAAAGATAGCATATAATTTATACCAAGAAGTGAACTCCATAAAAATTAAACCTCCACAAAAAAGCACAATTGCATTTGTTTTTTACATTTCACTCCACAAAATATTTTATTTTGTTTCTGCAATATGTTGAATGGTTAATGGCACTATTTAAAAGTACATCTTTACCTGCAAAAAACAAGCTCTCAGATCTATGTAGACTGAAAAATAAAAATGTTAAGGGTCTTAGAAAGTAGGAAAGAAAAAAAAGACAAGAGATAAGCAAACATTCCTGCGGTGTGAAGGGGTTTATTTTTAATCACAAGCAGATGCAATAAACATTTGTTTATGTACTATATGTACAAATTATCATTCTGCTTTATAAAATGCTTGGCGATAGCAGCAAGTATTGGTTCCTGTATTTTATTGCATGTACTGAATTACCAACAGAAAGCATTACTGTAGCACTATGGGGGACATGTATAAAAACTGTCTAGGTGTAAGACTTTCTTTGTTGCCCAGAGCTCCCCTATCATTTTAACAGAGCACTATATGATATGAAAGGGGAGCTCTGATTGGTTGCTATGGGAAACAAAGAAAGTCCTTGACCTAGACAATTTTCATACATGAGGCCCTACGTGCATTAGTACTGACTATTTTTGGAGATACATTATTGTGTATATTATTCTTTCTTCCTTAAAGAGTACCTATCACCTTCAGATAAAATACAAACACTTTCTCAAATAAGCTTCATTGGGAAAACCAAAGCATTTCACCTTATTTCAGTTTTTAAAAAAAGCGCTAGCCCTTTAAAACAGCTCTGAAGTCGGCCGAGTCGGCACATGACAGCTTGATGGATGACTGTGATGATAGGTGTAAGTTCCTGAGCTGCGAGAGTCCACTGTGCAGGGGGGAGCCTATAAATCTACATGGTGCACACCAGCAGCAGTGTAATACAGATCCCTGTGTGCTATGGAGGAGAAGGCTGAAGCAACAGATAAACTCTATCACATTGTTTCCTTAGGCTATGTCTGGACAGAAAAAAAGTCAATTTTTTCAGCGTTTTTCATTTTCTAAAAACGCTGGAAAAACGACTGAAAGCATCTCCCATAGACTTCTATTGTAAAAACGTGCTGCTGTCTACACAGCTTCTTTTTTCTGCTCGTTTTTTTCACTGGTCGTCTTTTGCAACATGTTTTTAAAAAGGCCAGAGAAGGGCAGAAAATTTACTACAGGAGTCTATGGGAAGCGCCGGACGTCTTTTGCCACGATTTTTCAATGAAAACCCACCCAGGAGATTAGTTCCTCCTATAGTGGGTGTTAAAATTTATACTTTTTTTAAATTCTGGATACAAGTGTTTGATATGTCCTCATTCGTACCGTTTGTAAAAAAGTGATCATGTTTTTCTCGCTAACTTTTTTTGCGCAATTCAAGATTTTTGCTCTAATGATGCTAGATATACTTTTTTTTAAGGATTTTGGTGCTAAAATCCTTTTCTTGGAAGATTTTGATGCTAATAAAGTTATCTCACTTGTGACACTAAAAATATGGGTTTTTTTTACAGATTTTGGCACTATTAAAGTTATCTAGCTTTTGTCGCTAAAAATACATTTTTTGGCACTAAAATACTTTTTTTTCGGATTTTAACACTAAACTACGTTTGTTTTACAGATTTAGGCGCTATTAAAGTTTTCTAGCTTTTGTTGCTAAAAATCATTTTTTCTTACAGATTTAGGAGATAAATTTATTAGCGGCAAAATCCGTAAAAAGCTGGATTTTTAACAGCAAAAGCGAGATAACAGTAGCGCCAAAATCTATGAAAACATGGACTTTAGCATCAAAATCCATAAAAATTTTTTAAACCATATATTTAGTGAAACCAAAACAAGGAAAAAAACTTTATTGGGCGGGAAATCCATAAAAAAAACCCGTATTTTAGCACCAAGATCCATTAAAAAAAAACATATTTTTAGCAACAAAAGCGAGATAACTCTATTGGCGCCGAAATCAGTAAAAAAAAAAAGAATGTAGTGCCGAAATCCGTAAGAAAACGGATTTTTAGCGGAAAAAGCGACATAACTTTATTAGTGCCAAAATCCGTAAAAATAAGGATATTAGCTCCAATATCCGTAAAAAGAATGGACTGTAGGGCCAAAATCCATAAAAAAATTTATTTTTGGCTACAAAAGCGAGATAACTTTACTAGTGCCAAAATCCGTAAAATGACTACAAGATTACATATAGCTGCAATAATGCGCTTTCCATCCCCTTTTGTAGGCGGAGTCACATCCATTGGCTTAATTTATGAAGACATTACAAAACAGACCTGAAGACAAGCAAAAAACGTGCCAAAAAATGGAAATTGCAACAATAAACGGCCGTTTTTCCAGCTGCTTTTGACAGGCAGTCAACAGAAAACTCAGTTTTTAGTATTTGACTTTCAGGTCGTTTTTTGTCTACTGCAGTGTAGACATAGCCTCAGTGTGCTGTGCCTGCTGCACTGTATGTAGTGAGAGACTCAGATGACCCTATACAAGCAGCTATGTATTCAGCTCCCCCTGCACAGTTGGTATCTCCCAACAGAATGCTAAGGATCTCCTGAGTTACAAAGTGAAAGTAAAACCTGTTTCCCTGTAAAACTGGGAAATCTTTGGATTGCTAATGACATGTATTTGAGAAAAGTCTTATAATTTCATCTACTATCCATTTCAGGTGTTTGTGTGGAGCTGATAGGTACTCTTTAAGCTATATTGCTAGGTAGTAACAATATTGTGAATGTATAGTGCACTACACACAAAAAGTTAGGGATATTTAGCTTTCGGGTGAAATGTATGAAAAACATAAAAATTTCACACTACAATGATATTTTATCCTGAAAGAAGGCCATTTAAGTCACAGCATGCAGTGTTGATTTTCTTATCTCAAACTATTTAATGAAATAAAAGCCAAGAACAGTGGAGGGTATTCACCATCAAAAAATGTCAATGTCTCAATAACATGTTATGTGGCCTTAAGCATCAATTACAGCTTAAAAACTACATCCGATGCTGTTCACAAATCGAATTATTGACTTCTGAGACGTGACATCCCACTTTTCTTGAAGGGCGCCCCTCAGGTCATTGATGTTCAGTAGTACAGAGTTAGGAGCTTCTGCACGGCGACTCAGCTGATCCTACGAGTTTTCTATGGGGTTCAGGTCTAAAGAACCTCCATTTGAGGTACCACAGTCTACAACAGCAGTTCACTAATGATGCAACCTCGATGAACTGGAGCATTGTCATCCATGAAGATTAAATTAGCCCTGTGTTGTTCATATAAAGACACAATGACTGGACTAATGATGTTATTCAAGTGATAGAGGCTTGTTACTGTACCACTCACAAAGTGCAGGGCAGTTCAATATTGACTAGACACACCTGCCCACACTGTAACACCAACACCACCAAAGGCTCGTCTGATGAAAACAGTGGCTATTGCATAGCGCTCTCCTTTATGTCTCCAGCATAGTTGGCTGCCATCATTTCTGCTCAGAGTGAACTGACTGTCATCACTGGACAGCTTGAGAAACACTAGTCCCACGTCCAGTGTAGATTCTCCCTGGCCCATGCTCCCTGGTGGTGTGGTCAGATACCTTTGCCCGTCATCTAGCACACAGACCAGGTTGATGTAAATGGTTACAAATGGTCTGACGTGACACTTGGTTGCCTCTCACCTCCCTTAAACATATCTGGAGTTGTGTGGCCTTAATCATCCAGTTTCACAGATCATTGTTTGCAATGATCCGGTCATCAGTGTGTGATGTAGTCAAAGGATGCCCACTTCTTTGTCTTTCTGTAACTCTTCCAATCTCTCTGTATCTCTGTATGCAACCTGCTGATGAGTCTTTCTGTGACTCTTCTGGTCTCTCTGTATTTCTGTATGCTACCTGCTGATGACACTCTATGACACTTAGGGCCACATGTATGAAATCTGTTTAGGTCTAAAACTCCAGTCCTTGCTGAAGCAAAACATTCCCACAGCATTATTTTGCCAGCACATGGTGAGGATGTTGTGTTCATGCTGATGTGCAGTGTTGGCTTACCTCCACATGTAGCATTTAGGCCAAAAAGTTAAATTTGGTCTCATCTAATCGGAGCACTTTCTTCCACATGCTTGCTGTATCACCTATATAGCTTTATGCAAACTTTAAAGGGACTTCTAATAGCTTGCTTTCAAAAAGGGCTTTCTTGCCATTTTTCCATAAAGCCCAGATTTGTGGAGGACATGACTAATAGTTGTCCTGTGGACAGATTCTTCTACCTTAGCTGTGGATCTCTGCAGCTCCTCCAGATTGATCCAGGGCCTCTTTGCTGCATCTCTAAGTAGTGCTCTCTTTCTCTGGCTTTCAGTTTAGGTGGACAGCCATGTTTTGATGGGTTTGCAGTTGTGCCATACTCATTTCATTTATGAATGCTGGATTAAACAGTGCTCCGTGAGATGTTCAGAGATTGGGCTATTTTTATTAAACCTAACCCTGCAATACACTTTGCCACAACTTTATCCCTGAGCTTTCTGGTCTGTTCCTTGGTTTTCAAGATGCTGTTTGTTAAATAATGTTCTCTAACAAATCTCTAAGGCCTTCACAAAACAGATGAAGTTTGCAGAAAATACATTACATAGAGATGTACTCTATGGGCACTTCTAAAAGCAATTGGTAATATTGGATTTTATTTAGGGGTATTAGAACACATCTGGATGAATACATATGCACGCCACACTTTTCAGTCTTTTAATTTCTAAATTTTGAAAAACATTTTTCATTTTCTTTGCAAATCACAAATACTTGCTACTTTGTGTTGCTTCATCACATAAAATATCAATAAAGTAAATTTAAGCTTGTTACTATGTGTTGCTTTATCACATAAAATCTCAATAAAGTAAATTTAAGCTTGTTACTATAATGTTTAAAAATTAAGAACAATCCAAAGGGTATGAATAATGTTGCAACCCACTGTATGTAATTACTGAAAAAATTAAACTATGGAGTACTCGGAGTTTGGAAACTCAAAATCACTGCAAGTAGACTACAAAACTCCTTATCTAAAATATAACCTTTATTGTTATCTCTTAAAAAGCATAAACTAAAAACCAATCATGCAGCTACAGTTGCCACTACCGATGTGATATGGGAGTAATATAATATATGACCCTATCAAGGCCCTACACTGAACCTAACTCAGGGCAGGGTGGTCGTCCCGAAAGGGTCGGCCCACCATAGAGGCTTACCCTATTAATCCCCAACTTAATCCCTTTTCACTATATGCATAAGATAGATATATATGGGGAATCGCAAAACCAGTCATATAATACAGTATATGTTCCGTTTAAATCGACAGACCAAGTCACACATCCACTACTCTCAGAAAGATATCATTAATTGACAAGGGTCAGATACATTACTCACAAAAAACAACAGGATGGTCATAAATATATATACATTCAATCTCTTAGTGACCCTATAAACCACAAGTCAGGTATAGGATACCGCATGGGTCACACAAAACTAGATCCAGCCTTAGTCTGATATTACCTGGACTTTCTAGTTTCCATATTAGATATAGAATGCAGATGATAATATATACGACCTTAACTGATGTAGCAGAAGACCCTTATCTTCCCATATTCCCGATGCGTTTCTCCCTGTTACACACTCCAGGATTCATCAGGGGAGTATTGTTAATCCCAAATAGGGGAGACAGCCATGATGTTGCTGCATGTCTTGATACCAGACCCACTGTATGTAGTATAGAAAGTCCTGCACTCAATGAGCTCTGTATATGCAAAATAACAGGAAGCCTACCGGATTCCTGCTTGCCAGCATCAGCGGACACTTAACTGCACTTAACTGAGGGTATATTTCCACTGTCACTGGGGGTCATGTATCAGCCCCAGTCACAGGGGACATTATGAAAAAAGTTATAATAAAAATTATCACAAAGGGCTTTTTATCAACTTCTGGGGGGGGGGGGAGGGGAAACAATATGTGAAATAAAATAATTCAAAAACACATACAAAAATAAAATTGCATTAAAAAACACATTCAGTGGGACTAATCTACAACCTGGCTCCTGACTGTGATTAATGTACACAGAAAATAGATACATAATTAGCATGTTTTTTACATGACATAGTTTTAAATTACAGTGTGTGTTCCCATTGGAAATATTAAGAAGAGCAATACACACATTTTTCATGGGATACATATAAAATATCTACACCATGTGAATGTATCCTAGCAGTAATACTTTTATTTGTTAACAGTGCCACACAACAACTCAAATTTACTTTAATCTACTACTGGTTATTAGACCACATATTCCTGCTGAACATACACACTTTTTATTCCATCAGCATTTGTTATCTCCCCTGTCGTGTTTTCCATCTCCCTGGAAAATATTTCTGGAACAGATTTAAAATATGCATCATGCATCTTATGTAGTTTCTCAGATAGTTATAGAGTTAATTAACCTTCCTTTAATTGTATAGACTGAGTTCTGCAGCTGTGCTAGGGAACAATAGGGTCACATTAGTAAAGAAATGATTCTTGATTCTCTTTTGAGTTTCTAGGGTTTATGCTTCTTGGAAACTATTAGAACATTTATACTGCATAAGGATGGTTTCATACATGGCTTTTTAATGCCTTTTTCTCAGCTTTTATTTGCCATGTTTTTAGTTTTCTTTCAAACGATCCTGCAACCATATGTTAGCTAAAAACCAACAACAAAAAAACAAAATGAACTGCATACAGTTCTTATTAGTTTCTGGCAATTTTCTTTATTCTTCCTATGTTTTTGGGGCCTTAGGTCCTTATCCCACCTTGACATTCCTGTACGTTATGGTGCATTGCCTGTTTATGCACCATGACGTACAAGAACGTCATGGCGATTGTGTGGCACACGATCGCTGCGAGAGCCCAGCGATGAGTGACAGTCGGGCTCGTGCAGTTGCGGTCCGGAGCAGAGATAACTCCATTCCTGACCGCTTAACCCCTTAACTACCGCAGTCAATAGCGATTGTGGCACTTAAGGAGTTTGACAGAGGGAGGGAACTCCCTGTGTCCTCCATCGAGAGTGCCACAATCCGATTGCGGAGTTCCAATGGTTGTCATGACTACTGGGGGCACTCAATGGCCTCTGGGTTGTCTATGAAGTAGTCCTGTCAGACCTGCCTGGAAGCAGAGGCTGAGAGGCTGAATGACTGATTGCATAATACAGTACCAACTATCATTCATTCTGACGTGCTATAATGTGTTATACCAGCAATCTAACGATTGCTGAGTATTGTCCCTTGGTGGGACAAGTGAAAAAAATAAAAAATAAGTGTAATAAAAATACAGTTAAACACGCACACTGCTCAATACCCATTACAAATACCAATCACCCAAAAAAAGATCAAAAATAAAAAGTACTCATATTTGGTATCACTGCATGCGTAATGATTTAACCTTTAAATATGTCATGATATTTAACCCATACAATAAATGTTGTAAAAAAAAAAAAAAAAGATGGCAGAATTGCATTTAAAGCGATCACAAAGTCAAATTAACCCCAAATTGGTGCAAATATCAGTTTGTCCCACAAAAAAAAAAACTATACACTTTACATTTATGGAAATATTAAAAAGTTATGGCAATCAGCAGAGAATGATGCATAAACATTGTTTTACACAATAAAATATGCTTTGCTTTGTAAACTGCTACAACATAAAAAAATATATAAATTGGGTTTCACCAATGTCAACTCATCCTCCAAAAAACAAGCCATACCACAGCTCCATTCACAGAAAAATAAAAAAAGTTATGGCTCTAAGACTATGGTGATACAAAAATGTGTTTTATTTAATAAATAAGTGTTTTTATTGTGTAAAAGCAGTAAAATATAAAAAAAAAAAAAAAAAAATTGGGTTTTGCTGTAATCGTAACGACCTGTTGAGTAAAGCTAGCTGTCATTTATACCACACGGTGACCACTGTAAAAAATAAAAATAAAACACTACCAAGATTGCTGAATTTTATTAATTCTGCCTCCCCAAAAACCTTGATAAAAACGTCAAAGTGTCATATGAACCCTATAATGGTACCAATTAAAACTTCAGCTCATTCCACAAAAACAACAAGCCCTTAATCAGCTCCGTAGAAAGAAAAATACTACGACAACATAAAAAGATTATTATTTACAAGCGCATTTTGTAGAAGTAGCAAAACATAAAAAAACTATATATAATGTATATCACTGTAATTGTACCAACCTGCATAGTAAAGTTATCCTATCATTTATACCACATGACGAACGATGTAAAAAATGAAGCCCAAAAAACAATGGCGGAACTGCGCTTTTTTATTTTCATGGCCCTAAGTTAAAAAAACCATCTCAAAGCATCCAAAGGAAGATCTTTTTTTTCAATATAAATCAATCCCTTAGTAGCTATCTGGTTATCCCACACTTTAAAGAGATCTGATACAGTACACAGACTAGAAGTAGGAGTTGGGGCTTTATGTAAAGTGTTTTTGAGGTGATTAGCCACCAAAAAAGGGGTAAAGGATTCTTGCTCGATCTGAACCCAACCCAAATTGTTCACATTGTGCCAAAGATAGTATTCTTGATCAGCTAGGAAAGCTAAATTATAGGAGCAAAAAACTGGTAGAACCATACCATCCTCCCTCATAGAGCGGAAAAGAATCTCCCTCTTTACTCTAGCCCTTCAGTCGAAATTACTTAAAAGGGTTTGAAATGTATCTGTTGTGGTTATAGGAATATTATATGGTATGCATCTACATCTATCTATCTTCCATCTATCCCTGGCTAGCCAAGATAAGTGGTAAAAACTAAGATGTCTGGTTTCTACTTCCAGCGATGTGAGTAATGCACCATAAGTGCCAAACAACTTTCTATATACAGTGGTCCCTCAAGTTATAATGGCCTTGGGATACATTGGTTTCAACATTCAATGGTCTTTCTTGATACAATGTCCAGACACTGCGTATCTGCGGCCAATGTGATAGATGGTGGATCCAACCAATTATCATGTACAATTTACTTGTAACATGATAACATCTTGTAACATCTGTATTAGTGAAGTGCGTGTAGTGATTGGTGGTCTAGTAGAACCTCTTTATAATAGTGCAGTACTACATGTCTTGTACTGCTCTTAACATGTACCAGGATGATATCCTTTGGGCACCAGGTAAAGTCTCCATTTTCTTTTTTTCTGGGAAAATGTGTAGAATGTACATGAAATAAGCTCAAATAGAAACATTCCTCTAAAATATAACTTTTAATAGTACTACCATATAAAATACAGTTAGTATTAAAAATGCAAACCACAAAACTTATTATGGAAGGTGTAGGAGAATCCCCTAGTGGGTAGTGTGATCATTTGCCCACCCTGGAGTACACTAACTCTCTTTATATCCCTGGCCTGAGGGTTTGTTTCACCTGATGACTGAGGGCACATTAGCCTGGTGATTTGTTCGTCAAAAAGGTAATATGTATTTATTCCAACTAACACAGCACTTATAGATCTGTATGTTTACTCTCTTTTGTACCCCATTGAGAAGTCCCTGAGATTGGGACGAAACACAGCGTCTGGGGAATACCCTAGGACTTTGTTCGTCTTATATGTGTCAGGTCCGGGGAATCCATATATATGCATGTGAATGTGCTTTTTATATTTTTTGCCCTTAGACTGTAAGTCCACTGTATTTGAATTAGTAAGGGACTATTAGGGCTATATATAAGGGACAGCTGTACCGGGTCGCCCTTTTCGGGGCGGGTTCCCTATCGTTCTAAGGGAGAGTATTAGGTGTCCTTGTAGGGGTAGTTTAGGTACTTACTACCACTGACTCCCTGGGCATTCTCCTACACCTTCCATAATAAGTTTTGTGGTTTGCATTTTTAATACTAACTGTATTTTATATGGTAGTACTATTAAAAGTTATATTTTAGAGGAATGTTTCTATTTGAGCTTATTTTTTGGTAATTATCTCATTTCTCATTGGTATTATATACTATAGGATATTGTGGATTTATAGAATGTACATGACCCAAAGAAGCTTCTATCCTTCCTCAAAATAAAAGAGGGGTAAAAGCTCCCAGTAGCTCTTTTTAGCTGTTATATGGAAGGACTTTCTTTATCTGTATTAGTTATCTGCTTTATTTTCTTGTTGCGCTTTTTTGGGTGACATTTTGGGCTTTAGAGCCAATTAGCAGTTTTCTATAGAATGATGGTTTCGACATACAGTGGTTTCAATATCCAATGGTCATCCCAAACGAGTGTATATTGTATGTTGAGAGATGACTGTACCAGGTTTGTGTACCCCATTAATTGTTTTCTCTCAGATTAACTATACCTTCATTTTTAAGTCCCGTGGGCTGCCGAGCTTTAAATATTGTATTATTCTACAGTCAATTATGAAAAGAAAAAGTTACTATAATAGCAGGTAGCAAAGATTCTAAATGTTTACATCAACCCAATGTAAGATGCTGAAGCCATGAGGGACATTTTTTGACAACACATTCTCCCTCTGCTGGTAAAACAGCAGCCTACAGAAATATTTCTACCATCATACACAAGTGTATTGCCAATAAATAATAAATAAACCCTGTGAGTAAAAATATTTTATATAAATGCGTAAGCAAATTTCTATAAATATTCTAAATACTTTATCAGCCCTTTGGGTTGTGAGCATTTCCTATCATACAGAGATATTTATTCAGCCAGTTAAGTCAATATTCTGTGTAAAAAGTGGAAACTCAAGGAAACAAACATGCAATGTTTCTGTTCTCCCTAGTGTTAAAAAGCTATAAAACACAACACATATGCCTAGTTAGGAACTTTGCCAATTTAGAAAAAAAAATGTGAAACGTATTATGCCAGAGATGTAAACCTACTGGTATGCAGAATTTTCCTATTCATTTCCGTAACACTGAGATAGATGCACCTAAGTTAAGGGGATCAACCAGGTGCCTAGAAAGAGTAACCTAAAAGGTGCCATGATTCCATTTCCACTATCCAGAACTGTGAAGTAGAATTCACATGCACTGACTGCTAGTAGAATCAACCTATTAAATCATATGTGGGCAACAAGGATTATACTTATAGTTAAAATGTTTTCACTAATGAAAAGGTATATACCCTATATACATTATATGTTTTTATATAAAATAATTTTTACATATCTATATGTGTGTATATACCTGTATACACACATATAGATAGATAGATAGATAGATAGATAGATAGATAGATAGATAGATAGATAGATAGATAGATAGAAATTAGCATAAATTAGCTCTGTCTATTATAGTCATTTAGGCAATAGAATTACTATATTTTTGCCCTTACTTAACAATCGGTTCTCTACATTAAATACACATATCCTTTAAAGAAACAGTCTACAATTGAATATAGTCCACAGCTAGGCGTTAACTCCCTGCAAGCTTAACTTATTTCACAATCTGCTGTAAACTCGTAGAGAGAACAGAATTCCACCCTGCATACAAGCCATCTTATTCTAGTACACAAGAGTGAATAGATTCTTTAACTTCACTATTTGCAGATCTAGAATTGATTTTTAAACCTATAGCCATTGCAATACATGGACAAAGTGATTGTGAAATTTGACCCACCAACTTCAAAGACAGCAGATCGATATGCCCATTCTGTGTAATGGTTTAATATTTGCAAATTGATTGGCAAGCTGTCATTCATGGCGTATTGATTTATTCAACTCCATTAAATAATTGCACAGCGTGAAAAGCGAGGACCATTTTAGAATCATCTACTGCGCCCCTAAAATAACAAGGGGCAGCTGGTAACCATACTCTATGGATGGATCTATATTCACCTTCTAGCCAACCAAATGTATCATACTAGGGAGAAAGAAAAGCCAGCGTGGCAAGGCTCTAGTTAAACTGAAGCAAGCTCTGTCCAAATAATACAACAAAATAGCTGCCTCCTCACTAATAATAAATGCAGCCTGATGGCAGCGATCACCCTACACGAGCCGTCACATATGGGCATGTAGGTATGTACTAAACGTAGAGTGCTGAGCGGCTGAGCAGCCACTGCCCTGTGCTCTTCCACAACTCTGTTATTTACACGCAGGACTGGCACACACCAGGGACATGGCAGCACAGGTGCCCTCAGGTCTCCTTACCTTCAGCCAGGAGGCGCAGTGCATGCACAAAGGATGGGTCCAGACTGTCCTTCTCTGCCATCAGCTCTGGCAGATATTTCTCCTCTTCCATCACACAGCTCCCACCTAAGGTTGTCACTGTGAAGGCCCCTGCTGCGAGAAGTCCTAGCGGCACCGGCTCCAGACGAGGTGAGGAGCAGCCCGGAGCACACACCGCTGCCTGTCCTTCTCCCTGCGCGTCTCTTCGGGAGAGTGAAAAGCACAACAGTAACCATTCCGGCAGCCAGAACCTCAGCGCTCCCCCTGCTGGCGGCTCTGCTGCATGTAATCACAGACACTGGAAATCACCTTTTGTCTTCTGTGTGCAGGGTCATCCTCGGCACCTGCAGGGGCACGCTGGCTGCCTCACACATGGCTGCTCACAGTACAGACAGACATTAGGCTGGAAGCTGTCTAGCTGCTGTCTCCCTGTTTATCCATCCAACCATCCCTCCATCCATGTCTCTCAATTCAATCTGTCTATCTGTCCATCTATCTATCTATCTATCTATCTATCTATCTATCTATCTCTTTATTGCTATCTCTGTCTTTCTCTCTCTCTCTTTCTCTCTATCTATCTATCTATCAATTATATATCTATCTATCTATATCTTTCTACCTACCTATCTAGCATCTATCTATCTATTTATCTATCTATCTATCTATCTATCTACATCTATCTATCTCTTTATTGCTATCTCTCTTTCTTTCTATCTCTCTTTCTATCTGCCTGTCTTTCTGTCTATCTATTACATTTAGTTATATCATCTATCTATGTATCCCATTATTACAAGTCTAATGTTCTTTCTTTTTATTTATCTAACCATATCTATATCCATCTATCTATATCTATCGATCAATCTATCTATCTATCTATCTATCTATCTATCTATCTATCTATCGATCTCTACATCTATCTATCTCTATATGTATTTATCTATCTTTCTCTACATCTATCTATCATTCATCTATCTATTTATCTGTCCATCTATCTATCTATCTATCATTTATCTATCTATTTATCTGTCTATCTATCTATCTATCTATATCTATCTAGCTGTCTGTCTGTCTGTCTATTTCTCTGTCTGTCTAACTGATAAATATGTTTATGTTTTTCTATCTGGTTTTGTACATAAGAATACTCCAGTTGATTTATTTACAGTCAGTGTACAACGATGTTAAACTAGAAAATGTGTTTAAGAAAAAGCGTTCCTATATTATTGCATGTTATGAAATAACGGTAATCTTACAGTGCAATACTCTATAAGTATACAGCTGAGTAGAACCCAAACAGTGTCACATAGAACAATGAGATGTCGGAATATGGTCATTCCCACACAGAACCAAACGGTGCCTTAGGGATGCCAACCATGCCCATATAAAAGTTACCATCCCTACATAATGCCAGGCCATATTTGCCTACATAGTCCCAAACAGTGTAGGAACACACATTTTCCCCAGATAAATAGGGCTTTATAGTGAGTGACAACAGTCCCTTTATCACTAACTGCTTAACACCACTTACCCTTACCCCTAACACCCACACTGATTCTGCAATGAATTATACAGCCCTCTGTTAGACGTAGCAGTTACACTAGTAATTTTTGATGAATATTTCAAGCTTACTACACAGAAGGTTTATGAGTACATAAGGTCTTCCCTGTTGACAGAATATTCCCGACTTAGTGGAGGGGTACGAAATTTGGAGACAACACCCAAAATGCCGAACAGGTTCACTGGACATAGAAAGAGAAAAATGTGGAATCTGTGAGAAATAGTCCAACACTGATATCCTTGTAGCTTGTCTGAGAAAGAGAAGATAATGGCAAATTTCCCATCCAGTTAAGACAGTTTTAAAACATAGAGAGGAAACCCAATCCTAGTATGAACAAGCTCTACATATGACTTTACTTCAGGAATTGAGCTCAGGTACCATGGTCTAACCCTATGTCAATGCTCAATCCAATACAGACTTTACAGCAAATTATGCTCGTTTCATTAATGCAAGTAAGTTAGTTGTGCTGTCTCGTCACGTCCACAGAGTGACAGAAATGGATGAGCCAGGAGCTGTCCGAAGTGCTGAGGGGAACGCTAAGTGGCTGAGTCGCAAATAGATGTCTGACAATAAGGACAGGACCCACACATCAGCTACTACTGAAGGTTAGGATAATGGGAATGGCTAAACGGCACAAGTCAAAGGCTTTCAGGTTATCCACATGAGCAAACGATACGCCCTCCATTCCAAAATGGGCTCTCTCTCCTGGTTAAAGGAACATTAACCTTTCCATGACTGGAGCAGTTAAAAACTACGTTTTAGGGTCTGATGAAATGTTTTCAAAGTGAATTCTTCCCAATGCTTCATATTTTTGGGGCATTTCTCCTGTTCCATGTATTAAGAAAATACTCCTCTAAAAATGTGATGTGGTTTAGTCCACCCTGTTATTCTAGTGAACATTAGACACAAATATGTTTGCAGCCATCATCAATGTGTCATAGAGAACTACCTACAAATTGTAGTGGGTATCACTAGCCGGTAAATGAATGAAGCAAGTCTTGATTGAGATATATTAGGAATAAAAAAAGATATAACCTACCCACAGAAACACTGTTGGACTGGGGTGTCTGCGGCCCACTAGTGAAGCTAATCGTTGGGGTCCATCACTGGAGTTAATTTGTGGGGGCTCCCTTGACAGATATTGTGTATAACTGCTTTCTGCACTTCTACTCTATCTCTAGCTTTTTGCCTCTTCCTTTCTCTTTGAAAAGCTGCCAGAGGTCCTCCATTCCCATGGGCCCACAATGCCCAGGAGCCCACCATGCCAAAGGGCCCACCAGTGGTTTCCCCTGCTCCCCTGCCTAGATGAAGGCTCTGCAGAAACAGTCAGAGCCACCTGGGCCCATTTTCCCAAAGTTATTAAGTTCAGTTGTACTAGAACATAAGTGAAACTGGAGGCAAAATGAATGCACTCAGGAAAATATACAGACGAGAGCTACCTTTTGTTTTGGACTGTGACATGAACAGGATCAAGCAGAAGGGTATCATGATGGCAATCATAACATATTTATGTTTGCTTTTTGCTTATTTTTTAACTTTAGCATTACATTAACAGCTCGGTGCAGCTGTATAGACTTTGCATTATACATAAAATCTAGTGGAAGCAGGTGCTTCCTAGTAATTCTTCTATGATTTTGTCAGCAGGCAGTGTAACAAAAGTGACAGTTTGCAGTCTACTTCTAAAGAATATCTGTCAGGTGTTACTTTTTTATTTTTTTAAAACTCTCTTTATTGGAAGTATTGTCTCTAACATGTATATAAATATGTCAAGTACACTGCAATGCAAATAAAATGCTGAGTACAACTCTGGATATTAAACAGATTTCAGCAAGCTACGAGCAGGATACTAAAGTAACAATATACTTTACAAAACGAAAACAAAGAAAGCAGACTGAATTGCTACAATACTCCCACAATCCACATTCCAGGTCATGGGAGCACCTGTAACTCCGCTACGGGTGGTGCTGCGACCCATATATTGGGCCGTGGGCGCACCTGTAGCTCTGATGCCGGGAACAGCTACTCACTTCTCCTCGCTCCCTGTGCTGTCTCTGGTTGCCGTGTGCGTCCCTGCTCCCTAGAGTGTATGTGCGACGATTCTGTGAAATTTAAAGGGCCAGCACGCCAGTTATGGAGTATCACCAAGCACTGAACCTATTTAACCCTGCGTGTTCCCTGCTGGATCCATAGTGCCGTTGTCGCCTACCGAGAAAGCGTTTTTCCTGATGTTTTTCCTTGTGGCGGGCTCTGGTGAACACCAGCAACCCCTTAAACTCCGCTCCCTGGTGCAACTTACACCAACGCCTGCGATGGTCCAGTGGATCCACTTCTACCGGAAGTCGTTACATGAATGATACTGTCATTTGAGGACTTAAAATATTTGAGTCAGGTTTAGTCATAGTTGCTGTATGCAGGAATACAATGTCAAATGGGGTGATGATGTCCTTGAATATTATACCTTTTGTTGCTGAAAGGTAATTGCATTTAAACTTTGTATGCTTCTATTAAGGTTAACTTTGTAATGGGGGCGTGGCCTGGTGCCTGAGAATGGTGGACGTGTGACGGAACTCCTCACCAGCGGCGTACTACTCCGGCCCAAACAAACCACCAGTGATTATCATTGGATCCTACACCTGTGCTGAGGAAAGGTGAACACACCGGGAACCACCAAAGCAATTTCGGCGCCTCTGCAAGGCTCCTGAGGCCGACGGCGGGACCCTGGAGATCTGGACTGCAGGCGTGTTGCAGTGCGCCGCAACCCAACGGAAGCTCACCTCCGCAATAACAGCCACTCCGTCACCGCACCTCCCGGCTCCTAACCTGAGGGGTAACATCAACGATCCCCCAACACCGCATCTGGATCACATAGCCATTTATTACAAGGGCTTTCCGGCGGTGAGTACAGAGGGCCCCTCCCCTACTTGGACGGCTGGCGGCCATCTTAACCTTAGAGCCTCGCTCGCCTACCTTGCTAACACCATCGCGCTGCAGCACGCCGCAACCCAGAAGGGAGCTCAGCTCCGTAATACCAGCCGCTCCATCACCGCACTTCCCGGCTCCTAACCCACGGGGTGACACTAACGAACCTCCAATACCGCACTTGGACCATACAGTTATATGCTACTGGGTCTCCCCGGCGGTGGATTTAGATAGGCCCTCCCTCACATAGATGGCCGGCGGCCATTTTAACAGCAGAACCTCACCGGCCTGTCCTGCTTAAAACACCGTGGTGCCCTCTACACCAACAAGTACTGCTATACTTCCAGAGCGGCGGTTGCACTACCTGTCTCCACATCTCAAGCTTATCAGAGAGCGGCCCTCACCAACTTGGCTGCTATTCCTAATAGTCCTGTCAATATAAGACTCAGTCTTTATTACAGGAGCCCACAAATCTCTCCCACTGCAGCAAGCTCCTTCAGCACAAAGCTGATCTTACACACCAAAATCTGCATTCAAAGCAGACCCTGCCTCATATACCTACCTCAATACAGCTGTAAATATAAAGTTAATCCAACATAGATATTCCCTGTCACTTTTGACTCAGATCTCTAGAAACAACTTACTAAGGCAGCACACACTACTAACTTAGTAGACACCATTGCTGTTTCTGTGTGGTGGGACTTGAATAAAAGTGTTCCCCTTCCAACCTTCTAGCCCATCATTTCTCTGACCTATATCCCAACCTCTTCTCTGGTTATTTAAATACCACATTGTGCTTCTCAGCATCATCTCATCCATATAAAACAAATAGAGGAAGGAAGAGAAGAAGTAGAAAAAAAAAGTGACTGCACTCTCTATCACCGCTCTCTGTGTGCTCTACTACCAAAAGAGTAGCATATTCTTCCTAATTACGCTCTCTCCCTCCATCATTGCTCTAAGATGGGAGGCACTTCAAAAAAGAACCCCCCTAAGAAACCTGCCAAACTCACTGAATTCTTTCAACAACCCTCCCAGTCTTGATTTATGAGGGGCGCTTATAATCTCCCTCCTTCCTCCTCTACTCTATCTCATGCTGAATCACTGGACTCTGAGCTCCAAGATTGCTCTGGAAAACCTAGTAACACTGAAACCACCCTGCGTCAATTGTTTTCTTCCTTTAGAGAACACCTGCAAAATGACTTTAAACAGATGATGAACGAATTCAGAAGCGACATCCAATCATTAGTCTCTAGAGCAGAGCACATCGAGAGAAAAATGGCTGAATTTACCACATCTCATAACCTTCTCATAGACACCCACTCAGCGCTAGAAGATGAGGTCCAAAAATCTCTGCCAAAGTCCTTGACTTAGAGGATAGATGTCGTAGATCTAACATCTGCATAAGAGGCGTCCCCGAAACGGTCACTTCTGAACTACTGCTTCCCTTTCTGCAAGACCTTATGGCTATTGCTCTTCCAGAAGCTACAACCTTGGACCTTACTGTTGATAGGATCCACAGACTCCCCAAACCTAAGCACATCTCGCCCTCGTTACCGCGAGATGTCATTGCCAAGATCCATTTCTACCGTACCAAAGATAACCTACTCCGAACCCTTCGTAAGGGAGTCATATTACCAGACAGGTTTAAGGACCTTTCCATCTTTCCCGACCTCTCAGCAGGAACAATGCTCCGATGCAAGGAGTTTGCCCCACTCACCAAAGTCCTCAGGGAGCACAACATCCAGTATCATTGGGGTTTTCCTGGTAAACTATTAATCACTAAAGATGGCAATACGGTTGTCTGTACCTCCTCCTGTCTACTGCGGGACGCTCTCATGTCGTGGGGTCTTATCACTACACCAACAAACACCCGACTGCGCAAAACCAGAGATAAGCCAAACCGCATTTCCCCTCTCTGGTCCGAGAAACAGGCTAGACGTCTCCAGATGATTGATCCGCTGTGAAACATCCTCAAGTTCTAATGCCGCTGGGGGATTGCTCCAAGGTGTCTCTTCTAGTGCTTGGCACTCCAGTGTGGGGTACCTTTTCGGGCACCATGCACGAGACTTTCCCCCCATCACGTTTGTTTCCATATTTATGGGAACACCTCCTGGTTCAGATCACGGTTACACTGTTTGGTTTCTAAATTTGTTGTTCGCTACAACCCAAGTTGGGTTAATGCCATGACTATTTTCTGTTTCTTTGAATGTACTACATGTAAACTGCATTTTATTACCATTAAGATGTTCTCTTACGCGGCTGAACTAGTAACATACCGCCGTCATCATGGGAATTAAATTCCTCTCAATTAATACTAACGGCCTAAATTCTCCCTTTAAGAGATCACTCTTTTGGAGGGATGCAATCGGGTCTGGAGCTGATGTGATTTGTGTCCAAGAGACGCACTTGAAACCTTCTGACACCTTTCGACTGAAACACAAAAAGTTCCCGTACTCATTTTTCTCATGTGGTGAGACTAAGACAGCAGGTGTGTCCATATTTGTCAAACATACAATAGCCTTTACGTTACTACACTCTGAAATTGACCCTTATGGTCGCTATATTATTCTACAATACTCTCTTGACACTGCTGTATTCATGATAGTAGCTCTTTATGCTCCATTATGAACTCCGGTGCCCCTCTCCTGGAACTCTTAGCAGCAACCATTTCAACAATCCCTGAACCAGGTAAACCTACAGATATAGTCTCTAACTATAGACCTATTTCCCTCTTCAACAATGACATTAAACTGTTTTCTAAAATACTCGCACACCGACTAAATGATATCCTACCCCACCTAATCCACCCTGACCAAGCTGGATTTGTCAAGGGGCGACAGACAAGAGACGGTACAAGACGGATTATGAATATTTTACATATGATTTCTAAAAAACACTCCCCTACAATATTGCTTTCTCTCGATGGAGAGAAAGCTTTTGATAGAATTAATTGGACCTACCTTGAGGCAGTTTTATTAAAATTTGGGTTTGGTGGCCCCTTTTTGAAAGCAATCCTTGCCTTATATATCGTCCCAACTGCAAATGTTTATGCCTCAGGTTTCCTTTCTAGAACATACCCAATCTCCAACGGCACTCGCCAAGGTTGTCCCCTTTCACCACTTATATATGACTTATGTGTTGAGCCTTTAGCCGAGCGAATCCGAAAATCCTCTTTGATAGCGGGCATACCAATTAACTCAGTAGAGCACAAAATCTGCCTATATGCTGACGATATTTTAATTATATGCCAAAACCCAGAAATTTCGATCCCAGCTCTCCTTGATATTCTCAATCAATATTCTCTTGTCTCTTATTATAAACTAAATGCCTCCAAAACCATAGCTCTACCGATTCACTGCGAGTCAACTCTGCCCTCTAAGCTGTCCTCTTATCAGTTTATTTGGTCCACATCCTCCGTTCCTTACTTAGGTATTCACATCTTCCCTGATCTCAACAAAACAATAGAAATTAATCTCACCCATGTCACCTCGGATATCTCAAAAGAAATCTATCGTCTTCATCAATTTCCCCTATCCTGGATGACGAGGATCCAAGTGACTAAAATGCTACTCCTCCTGAAATACCTTTATCTGATTAGGATTATCCCCCTACTGTTCCCCATGGTAACTGTGGCGAAACTCCGAAAATTATTACTCAATTTTATCTGGGCCCAAAAGAGACCGAGGGTGGCCAGAAATTATCTCTATTTACCTATGGCAAAAGGCGGCCTATCAGTGCCTAACCTACTACTATATAATATAGCGGCAGTTCTAGAACCTATTAATGTGCTCTGGAATAATCCAGAATCTCACCGTTGGGAAACGTTGTAGGACCGTTCAGTTTCTCACACTACACTTAAACATATCCTGACAGCCTCACTTTGGGGCTCTACTCTGCCTACCTTCGATCTTCCAACCCTTGATCACTTAGCCACAGTGTGGAATAAATATGTACTCACCCATCAATGGTTCTACATACAAAAAAGTGCATGCCCTATCTCGGTCTTGCGGGCGGAGGTCCCCCATATCCCCCTTTCGCAATGGTTTCTTGAGGGAATTCTCACGATTGGTGATCTTTATTAAGGTAATACACTCAAATCATTTGAAGAATTAAAAACTCAGTTTTCCCTACCCAACAACCAATTCTTTGTCTATCTTCAAGTACGACACACCTTACAACAATGGAAAGTTCCTGACACTCCACGCCTTCCCTCCTCATTCCAAAAATTCCTTTTAAACAGAAAAGGTTTTGAACAAGGTTTATCCATGATATACTCTTCTCTACTGGAAACCAAAACACCCCCTAAGCCCGTCTTCGTTACTAAATGGGAGACGGATCTGGGGAATGATTTTACCTGGGAAGACTGGCAGGGTGCCGCTAATAAACCTATAAAAATCTCTAGATGTATTAACCATGTAGAAATTATGCGGAAAATACACCTACGTTGGTACCTTATGCCCTGTAGACTCTCACATATGTTTCCTGATCATCTTGACCAATGTTGGAGATGCTGTGGCTCCCGTGGCACCCTACTGCATATGTGGTGGAGCTGTCTCTCTATATATAAACTCTGGCGCGAGGTGGAATTTTTACTATCCGAATTGTTTCAAATCCCAATTGTCCTTACGCCTGAAATGGCAATCCTAGACCTCGCATAAAGCTCTCTCCCTTCACCATGCCACACAGTCCTCTTTCATGTACTAATAGCTACTAGATCAGTGATTGCATTAAACTGGAAAAAACCCTCTCCTCTTCAGGTTTCTGAGGTCATTGCCAGGGTTAACAATCAATGTCATGCTGAGAACTGCCTTGCAATCCCCCCCCCCCACCTTCGTAAAATGAAACTCAGATGGTCTCATCTAGGTTTGCTTAACTTCATAACATTACTAAATGGTAACTCATTTTCTCCTTCCTCACCACCTCATCCATAAAGTCAACGGGATCCATGTCAGCCTACAATCTACTCTATTATATACCGTAATTTGAAATGTAGTAGCCAGACCATATGCATGTTTACTTCCTTTTTTTTCTTTTTAACACCTCTATGATTAACAGGAAGCCATGACTAATTGTTTTTTTTATGTTATATTTTTCTTATTATTTGTTATATCTGTTAAGTGTATTACTTCCATTGTACTGGGTGATATTTATGTTTATTCTGATAAAATTCTAATAAAAATTTCACTGTTAAAAAAAAAAAAAAAAAAGGTTAACTTTTTAATTTATTTTCTGGATGCTTAACAGGCCATCTCCCCATAACTTTGGTTATCCTTAGGGTAAGTCCACACAGCATGGTTTTCAGATGGTTTTTCAGATGGTTTTTGGATCTGAAAACCGCCTGAAAGCCGACTGTTAACTATCCCCATAGACTTCATTAGAAAAAACTTGGTACATGCACATTCTACTTCTCGGTTTTTGGGTGGAAAATGTACTGTTCAGTGATTAAAAGGGACAGCGGAATCCGCAAACCACAGAAGGAATCATCCCCCAAAACCATCCAAAAAACGATAAAATACTGACTGGATTCTTTAAACAGACTTCGCCCGGCCTTTTACCACGGCCATGTGGCTGTGCCCTTAATTGTGCAAAGCATCATGAATTTATGTTTCAGTGGCTAGGGTCTTAAAATATCTGGGGTATGAGCCTTCTGTGTCACATTTTGCTCAGTAGAGCTGGGTTCACACAGAATTTTTCACACCACATTGTAAACTGTGGCATCCATTTTTACAGAGAAAAAAATGTATGTTCCTGTCACAAATTTGTACACGTATTCCACTTAAATACTGTCCATCACTTCAGCAGTCACTGTACAATGAAAATCAGCACTGACAAATTTACTTTTTCAGAACCTCTCACCTTCGTATGATAGTGTAATGCCCCTAAATAATAGTCATACAATTAACAAAAAGTCAGCAATAGGGGTGCTTATATTCATATATATTATGTTCCTCTGGTCACTACATGGTGGTAACATACATCTGCAAAAATAATATTATCGGGTCTTGGTATTGTAGGATTTTCTTTAGTAACAATCATACATATGGTATACATGGAGAAAATATACCATACGTATGATTGTAAGAAAATTCTACAATACCAAGACCCGATAATATTACTACTTAAGGACCAAATAATACTTCTAGTCCATGACCAAATACATCCACCACATGTGACTACCTGTTGTATGCAGGCACTCTGCAGATATATATTACCACCATACAATGACCAGATAGTGGTTGATACCAAATGAACATATACATGCTGACTATTTGTCATTCAGATACTTAGTTAATCTGGATGCTCGAATGGAATTAACTCCTCAGGGTTTTCTGTGTCCCAGTTATTCTGTTGTTGGCAGCAACTAAGGGGATGATATGAATAATCTGGAATATTCTTAAAAATCTCTTCTTTATTTATAAAACATTTAAAAACACAAACAATGTGACAGGCATACACCGCAGAAAGAACACTTATACATTTCAAGTCTGGTATGGACTCTTGATCATACCAGACTTGAAATGCGTAAGGGCCGTACCTGCGGTTTATGCCATCCACATTGTTTGTGTTTTTAAATGTTTTATAAATAAAGAAGAGATTTTTAAGAATATTCTGGATTATTCATAACATTCCTAAAGTGGTAGATACCAGTTGTACTCAAGATCTGCAGATATATATTGCTGCCATACAGGGACCAGAGAGGGGAAGATACCAGTTGTACACAGGCTCTGCACACATAAGTGATTACAGTGTAGCTACATAAAGTGATTCACAGTGATTCACAGGTGGTAGGTTTATATGTGTATAGGTTATAGCTCACCAGTATGTAGGTAGATCTATAGGGCTCAATTTAAAAAAGTAATGGTAATAGTACTCACCTCCCTATTCCCTGATGAAGCTCTCACTGCTTCATGTTCCTGCACAGGCAGCATGATGTCATGATGATGCACAAGCAGCGTGATAACATTCTCACACTGCCTGTGTTGTATACTCCGGAGGATCGTAAGCCTGCTTGTGACCCAACAGAGTACTCCACGGGCAGGGAGCTCTAACTTTCTGCTCTGTGTTAACCTTCAAGTGACATGCGTTCAGTTGAAAAGACTGCCGACACATCGAGCCCATGAGAATAGCCAGGACGCCAGAGACGTACTGGTAACCTGACCTATGGGCAGATTGCAGATTTGGTGCACAAGCATTTTGTGCCCCAGAAAAATGACTAGCAACACCCCTATTCAGTAGTACATCTCAGATAGGTAATAAAATACCTTTTTAAGAAAAAAAGATTTAGCAGATCTTGTAACTGTTATCGTCAAAGAAGACAGCAACATTTAAACATTTGCTTGCAGCAGCTGTTGTAGGATGAATATAGCATTGCATGGTGTTTATTTAAATGAATTGAACAGGTTGAAAAGAGAATGAGACAACATTTTTAATGGCTCAGCCAAAAATGTCCATTTTTTTCTAAATGGACAATGGTTGCCTTATAGCGTTGATCTCTTAAAATATACAACTACTCTAGCCTGTAATTCTGCACTCCATCCATTCATTTTAAAGAGGACCTGTGGCCATTCCTGACATGTCTGTTTTAGTAATTACTTTTGTTCTCTGTGAAAATACAATTCTGGAGCATGTTTCCTCAACTGTTGTGTGGTTCTTCTTTTATTCCTTCTGCAAATTCATTACCTATCTGTCAGATGTATGTTTTTATGTTAAACAAGTTTCTATGTTAAACATACTTTTGTTATGAATTTATAGTAATGTTTTTTTCTTTTGTTTTATTTTACATGCCACTATCCATATTTAAAAAATCTTGAAATCCTGCAGTTTTCAATCTGACCACTAAGACTAATACACACTGGACACTTCCTGTTCACTAGAAATCACTATTTTGAAAAGAAAATCTCTGGATATGATGCTGAGAATGTGCACTCAACTTCATTGGTCGACCATGGCGAGGCCGGTTCTGAATGGAATCTTATTAAACTGCTATATGGTCTTGGCCACCTTGCTGCATCTCAATTTCAGGGTATTGACAATCTTCAAGTGTCATATCTTCAGTGTTGTCCCATGAAAAGCTATAATACAAAATTTACAAAAATGTGAAGGGTGTACTCACTTTTGTGTGATTATGTAACAAAACATGAGTCAGAGTAGGTGATAGTCACAACTCACCCTCTCACCTTTTTTGCAAAACTACTTCTTTCCAGGTCACAGAACATGGTAGAACATGTCTAGAACACTTTCCCATAGATGTCAAAGAGTCAGATCCTGGTCACAGTTTTCCTTAGTCCATGCAGTTTCAGTAAAGCACATCTCTAAATGCTGTTAAAAGCAGCTCAGGCAAGATAGCTTCCCCCACAATCAAATATAAAAAACAGTATCTGTTTTTAATTAGTAAAAATAAATAGTAATACATTCCTTTTTATTAGAAAAACATTGGTAATACCGTATCCTGGGTGTATTGCTATATTCTTTAAATCTTAAATGATCTAATTTAACCAGTAAAAAGCCCTATAGAAATCTACATAAATATTCTCTTTATTAAGAATTTTCTTAATTTTTGCTTTTTATAATTTTAGTTATGAACAATAAAGAATCAGTTTAGTAGCCTTTGAATATACAGTAAAAACATTAAACAGCAAGTATCTGCTGATGTAGATAGGATATGTCCCACGAGTAAACATTTATGTTCTTTTAATGGGTTTGATCTGCAAAACACTGTGATGACACAGCATGATTGGATTTAATGGAGAATGTGTATTATTTGGAAATTTGTTTATTTGATTATAATGTGGATGTATCACAAAAATAGTAAAAAAATAATGCTAACACTAACATTAAACCTACCATTAATAAGTTTCCATTGAAACAGACAAAGCTACTAACTATTCTGGATTATTAGCAAATGATAGTATGTAAAATAAAATATACTAAAAATGCTTGTTCCACTGATTAAACTGACAATGTTGTCCAAGAAAAAGGTAGCACAGCAATAAAAAGATATAAAACCCAGTCAAGGATGAATGTGAAATAAGTAAATTAAATTATAATTTCACTTGATACAGCAACTATGGGTGGAATTTCACCAAAGTATATTAGTGCCAAAACAGGGTCATCAAAATACTCTTAGCCTATGTTCACACGGCTTAAATTGGGACATATTTTGGCCCGTATTTTGCGGCAGACTGCGCTCAATGCGGGGCGAGATACGTCCCAGTCATTACGGTAATCCACAGTTCTCATAGAGAACTATGGATTACGTCTCCTCTCCCCACTTTGACAATACGCCGCGGGGGGAGATAAGTGACAGGTCAATTACTAGCGGCGAATACATGCTGCTAGCAATGAAAGTCTTGGACCGGCGGGCTACCGCCCCCCTCCCTGGCCCCGCGGGAGTCAGCGGGAGCTCCCGAAGTTATGCCGTGTGGACATACCCTTTGCCTTTTTACCTTTTCCTCTACTCCAAACATAACTCGCTTTGTCAACTTTCTACTTGTACTACAAGACACTTTTTGTGTTTGTTTTTTATTGCTGTAATGGGTTTGGTGACCTAGAGTGGTTAACATTATTTTACTATTAAGTGTTTAATGTTAATGTACAATATACATTTTGGTGTAGGATGCTTACAAGTTTGTAAGGGTGAGAAGTGTATTTTGATGTTATGCCCCGGTCCACACGGCTTATTCAAGCCGTAATTGCGAACCGGATTGCGCTCGCAATTCCGGATTGAATAAGGGGCGGGGCGGAGGCGCCATAGACGTATTGCGCCTGGATAATGTGCAGGTGACTTTCTCCCCGCTCGGCGAATCCGCCGGGCGGGGAGGAGCGACGGAATCCACTGTTCTCTATGAGATCGGTGGATTACCGTAATTACTGCAACGGATTGGCGCCGTACTGCAGCGCAAATCCGGCGCACAGTACGGCGCCAATCTGCGCCGAAATAAGCCGTGTGAACGGCCCCTTACAGTAGGCTGATTCAAAGGGTTAAGTGGGGAGACAATGAAGCTGTCTCTGCAGTCAATCAGTGTGCAGCAGTTAAGTGGGTAGACAATGAAACTGTCTCTGCAGCCAATCAGTGTGCAGCAGTTAAGTGGGGAGACAGTGAAGCTAGGTCTGCAGCCAATCGGTGTACTGCTGAGGGGAGGGGCTACAGAGTGACAGTTATAAGGAGGATGCCTGACAGGGTCTAGTTAGTTCTGTTTAGGGGTTTAGTTAAGCCAATTCCTCAGATTGTAACTGATGTCAGTTCTAGTTATGTTCAATTATAACATCTGCTCTTCCTTCCTATCAGCCGGCGGTGGATGGGACAGGCTGGGCGGTGGTATCAGCCCTACTCACAGATTTACCAGTAAGACAAAGAGAGTTACAGGATAGAAGAAGAGAGAAGTACAGGAGACTGAAAGGAGGGGATTGTGCAAATCCCGTATTAGGTACATAGTGGGCAGACAGTGTTGGCTGTCCTGAAGAGTAGTACCGAAGAGAGCAGGCCAGAACAGTTTGTCCTGAGTAGTTGCACGAGGCAACCGTTAAGTCCTTTAGGTGGAATGCTAGCTCAGTGACTGAAGAGACTGGAGGGAGGCTACAGAGAGAGAGCGGAAAATAAAACTAAATTGCCCAGGGAGTAATTTAAGTGAGGAAGTTCAGTACTGTATGCTATGATGAATGCGATATCCTGTGACAAGAGTGAAATGCAACGTCCATAAGATGAGTGCCGTGAGTAAAGCCTGAAGATCTCTGGAACCAATGTTGTTTGTTGTTGCTTCAAGCGCCGGTGCACCACACCTCATGACACCAACCGGTAAAGCAGTCTTCAACATATTACATGCGCATGGTTTTTCAATTTTACAAGTTACTAATATCCTAATAATATAGTTTATTATTTTATAGTTTAGGATACTTAAAGGTTACTGATGGCTGTGTTCCAGGCAAAGAAACTGCACCTATTTTCAAATTATGTTTAAACAGGTCCAGAATCATTAGGTTCAGTTCAGAAAATGCCTGACCCTTCAGGCAGCAAAAGTATACAAAGAAATAGGCTCTCATTTTAGAAAAACAAAGGCTACAAACATAGGCTAAATGATGAAATATTGCACCAACAACACAGTCACATCAATTAGTTTATAATATGGTATGCAGAGAATATGCCCCCAACACACATATTTATATACATGTATAGGTATCAAATTATACCACTATACCTGGACCAAATATTACCTCCACACAATGATTAGATAAGGCTTCTTTACTGTGACTGAAAAAGGCACTATACACTAAGGGACTCATGTATGAAAAGTGTTGGGGTCTTTGTTACCCATAGCAACCAATCAGAGCTCCGCTTCATTTGGATATTCTGTAGGCCAGTTCTCACCAGGCTCCTCTGTTTTCTGCAGTTTCTTTTAGATGCTCGGTGTGCATTCTTGTGTTGTTGATGGTATCCAACCAACAAGCCTTTGGTCTCCACTGTTTTCTCTCACCATTAACCATCATGAGTAGAAACTTTGTTTTCTGAACTTGACCTCATTACATGATCAGATTGACCAATTTCAGTTTGGTGATTTTGCCTTCCAGGGACAATTCTACACAGAGTGTATTAATGTAAAAAATGATACTCGTTTACAATGCCTAAATGCTGCAATTTCTCATATGAGTCCTTCCTTCCTACACAGTGACTAATAATAAGTGTTAATAAAAGCAAACTAGTATACAAAGACCAATATTACCTCCATAGTATGAACATATACTAGTAAGATGACAGTTGTACATAAGTGCTCTACAGACCATATACGTGAATACAGTACAGCTAAATCCAATGACTCACAGCTGAAGTCTTCTCTGATTGAAATCACTTACTTTTCATGTCTCCATCTTTCCTGGACATCTCTGAAGACTTTTTCTAGACACAATTTATGTTTCCAGAGTTGTCTGTCCAGACATTTTGGCTTCTTGCTTTTTCAGAAAACCTTAATTTTTCCCAACTAACACAAACTCCCCCAATTATGTGCCTGTTCCTTTCTCATTTGCCATAATTACAATTTTTCAGCCTTGCACAATGGTTCCCAATACTGTACCTCAAATATAATGGTGGCATAAATAGAATTCTTTCTTAAAATAGTGCCACATGATCAGTTCCCCTGAAAACAATTTGCACAAAAATAATAGTGCAAGAGATATTGCACCATGTTGTATGATAGACAATAGTTGTACCCCAAATAGTAATGGTACAACCCACAGTAAAAGTCTCCTCTCTGTGCCCCACAATGTACTAATGCCACATTTTATACTACACACAGGTATAGTGCCCCCTCCCACAGTAATAGTGATCTCACTGTCTGCAAGAAACAATAATGTCCCTTTTAGGCCCTACATAGAAATAATTTTCCTTTTTACTGCTCCAGACGGTAATAATGCCCCATTTTCACACCTAGATAGCAACAATGCAGTCTTGACAGTAAAAAATGCCCCCTTAATGAATGTGATGGCACCCTGCCACCTGTAATGTGATGCTGACATATGGCTCTTGATGGTCTATCAGAGGTGTTACCATATTTTTTGGACTATGAGACACACTTTTTTCCCAAAAACTTTTGGGGGAAAATGAGGGTGCGTCTTATAGTCCCCGAATGCACTCTCCTGGGCTGGCAGGAGGGTGAGGAGGAGCGATGCTGCAGGAAGGTGCCGGCTGTATTTCAGGGATTAAACTCCGCTTGCTGGCTTCCCACAACACTGCTCCTCTCCAGGCTCCTGCTGGCAGCCACTGCTAAGAGCAGGGATGGAGCAGGCTCCGTCCATACTGTTAACACTTTAAATGCTACAGTGATTGCTGCCACAGCGTCTAGCTGAATGAGGAGCAGGGTGTCATAGGTAATGAATGAGTGAAAATCCTATGTACAGCAATACAAAGGTACTGCTGTAAATAGAGCAAGGCATTCTGCCCCCTAGTGGTCAAATACCCAATGGGGACTAAATATTAAAGTAAAAAAAAAAATTTTAAATAAAAGAATTAAAGTTGAAATCACTCCACTTTTGCCATTTTACAAATAAAAAAATAAAAAGTTACAGATAATTTTTATAGCCTCGGCCGTAAAAGTCCAATCTATTAAACTATAACATCATTTATCCCGTACACTGTACACCATAGAAGAAAAAAAAATTCAAACGCCAAAATTGTGGATTTTTGTGGTCATATCCCCATATTGGTTCATATCCCCAAAAAATTTAGCTAATAAGTGATCAACAAGTCGCATGTATCCCCACATGGTACCACTAAAAACTACACTTCAGCACGGACTTTTTGCTTCAATTTATTCTTCCTATTTTCCTCCTCTAAAACTGTCTTATGGTTCAAAAAATACGGTACTTCTATCTTCAAAAGTGCAGATACAGTTAGAAGTGGCATTCCCTTTGGGATCTGGGGCATAATAGCATGTGTCCTGGATGCTTGGTACTAGTGCTAAAACAAGTCTTATGTCTTTTTGAAGATGGCAGCCCTGAGCAAATGTCCGATTTTCTTACCACAATGCTGGTCCTGAAGACTATAGAGAAAAACAAACTCAGCTGGATGCACATATGATTACCTTCAGTAAATGTTTTGAGAGCTTTCCTTGTACATACCACAAAAGCTAGATGTGTACATAGTCTTATAAGAATTAGAGCTCTGTTTTTCTGCTTCCTTCAACCATATTAAGGGAATTTGTCACCAGGTTTATGCTGCCATACCTGAGGGCAACATACACTATAACAGAGACCCTGATTCCAGTGAGGTACTAGTTACAATTTTCTTGCAATAGCTTTCACAAAATGAGAAATTATCTACTGCAGACCAAGCAGCTCAAGCTGAGGGCACTGCCACCACCAATGCTCACCCACCGATAAATGACAGCTTTATGACTAAACACATAAGCAGAGAGCTGTAAATCAGCTATGAGTAAATGGAGAGAACAGCAGCTCATGGACATCCAAGACTGCAAAAAGTGTACACTTCACTGGGGAGGGACTTAGGTGCTTAGCTTAGTCTGCAATACATAAGCACTGATTATGAAAACAACTGCGAAAAAAAGGGAGTAATGCATCTTTAGAATTAGCGTCTCTGTCACTAGTTTATGCAACCTCAGAGTGGGCAGCATAAACTTGGTGACAGATTCCCCTTAAACTGTATCTGCCTGCATCTGCCACATGTGGGACTCAACATATGCCATCTTGGACAATTTGGACATTGATGAACAATGCTGGACTGGGGTTTCTGTAGCCCATCAGTGAAGTTAATTTTTGGGGCCTGCCACTGGATTTGATTCTCGGGGGCCCACCAGTGGAGTTGACTCTCAGAACCCACCAGGGGAATTGCTTCTTGTGGCCAAACTATGGAGTTGATTCTTGGGGCCCACCAGTGGGTTTGATTCTTGGAGCCCACCAGTGGGGTTGGTTCTTGTGGCCCACGAGTGAAATTGCTTTTTGTAGCCCACCAGTGGAGTTGATTCTTGGGATCCACAAGTGGAGTTGATTCTTGGGGCCAACCAGTAGACTGGACTCTTGGGGCCCACCAGTGGAGTGGATTCTTGGAGCCCACCAGTGGAGTGGGTTCTTGGGGCCCACCCAACAATTTCTGTAGATGTCTGCATATGACTTCTCATTTATGTCATATAACTTCATATGACATATAGACTTGCACTCTACTTATTGCTATCTCCCTCTTTTTCTCTGTCTTTCTCCCTAAAATGTATCCCTAGGCCTGTGAGGCTCAGCCTGTGAGGTGAGCAGGGGCCCACCAGGGGTTTCACCTGATTCCCCATCACTTATTACGGTCTAAAATATTTGTTGAAATTGTTGTTAGTATGAAGGATTATTGATTTTTCTGTAAATTGTTAGTGTAGGGACTTGCAAAAAATGAGGAGCCTTGAGGGGTCTTGTGAGCTTGCATATAGTGGCCACTGTATCAACTAATACCTCATATTTTATATTTTTCCAGTATGTCATTTTTTTTGCCCAAAAGTATTGGGTGTCTTTTATGTTGGTTTATTTTGTGTTGGACACATAAAAAGTACTGGGAAGCCCGCCCAATCGAATAGTAGTGGTGTAATAGGCTGTAAGCCAGCATGGTTCACCACATGTAACTGCATTAATGGCACCCTTTTTATCGCCTTATTTATATGTAATTATAATACCAGCAACTGCCCCCTCATACATAGAAGGTGTGTGACTGGTTGTCTTATCAGTATATTTGCATTTGTGCAATTTCCCCATGTATTATATTGTGGCTTTTCTGCATACTGGTGTGAACAGGTATCAGTTCAATGTGCAGTTTTTTTTTATCATCTAATTGTCCCCCCAGTGGAGGGGTGTGTGAGCTTCTTCTCAGCAATTACCTGCAAATGTTTATTTTTCCCAAGTAGCACAGGGGCTTGCCTCCTACTGGGTTCAGTCTTCAGTCCAGCCATTGAGCTGTAAGTATGGCCTTGTTGTGTTTTTGAGTAAATAATGTCCATTTTTCTGTGATTTTTCTGTGCTGTTGCATTGCCTGTAGAACATTGTAGTACATTGTATGTGTAACGGCTGGGTAGTGGATCCACTGGACCACCGCAAGCGATGATAGCTAAGCCACGCCAGGGGAACGAATCTAAGTAGCCCCCGGGTTTTCACCAGAGCCCGCCGCAAAGCGGATGGACTTGCTGCGGCGTGAGGCTCCAGGTCGTCCCCCTGAGTGACTTGCTTGCGGTGGCAGCGAGGTGCAGCGTGGTACAGAATTCGTAGTCGAAAATCGTAGTGAGGGCAGGCAGAAGGTCAGGGCAGGCGGCAGAGGTTCGTGGTCGTAGACAGGCAGGAAGGTCAGGGCAGGCGGCACGAGGTTCGGAGTTGAGAAAGTAGCGAGCGGGTCTTGGTACACCGGTAAGGCGAGAGTATGATTTGGAAACGCTTTCACTAGGGCACGGGGGCTCATAGATCCAGCAAGGGAAGTGTGTCTGGTTGAATAGTGGGGTTTCCTTAAGTAGGGGAAGCGCCTGGCAATTAGCCCAATAATCAGGGCGCTGGCCCTTTAAATCCCGGGAACGAGCGCGCGCGCGCCTTAGGACACAGGCACGCGCGCCTCGGCGGCAGAGGGCGCGGATGGCACAGTGAGCGCGGTCAGGTAAGTACCACGGCAGAACGCAGCCCCCCGGCTCGTCCGCAGGCCTGCGGCGGCACCCGACCCCTGGGAGAGCACCCGGGAGGGGGACACGGATGCGCCGCGGGCCCGCGGGCCGGGAGCGGCGCCGGCCGTGACGTACCCCCCCCTGTAGGTCTCCCCCTCTTTTTGGCTGAGAAACTTACGAATAAGGTCCAGGGTTCAGGATCATTAGGACTACGGTTCCAGGACCTCCTCTTCGGGCCGAAGCCCCTCCAATCAACAAGAAATAATCGCTGACCCCTGACGATCTTCTGTTCTTGGATGTCCTTAACTTCAAAGACATCAGGAGATTCTAGCACAGGGATGGAGCAGCGCTCTGGGAGAATCGGTTCAGGACCAGAGGCTTAAGGAGGGAGAGTGGTAGGCGTTTGGACAATCCTAAGAGAAGGGGGTAGGCAGAGCTTGTGCACACTGGATTTATCATGATCGGAGCACTCTAAAAGGGCCCAGAAATCGTGACCCATATTTGTAGCTGGGGACCTTGAGGCGTACGAGTCTGGCAGAGAGCCACACCTATCTCCTTGCTGGAAAGTGGGCGGCGGCCTCCTTCTCTTGTCGGCCTGGGTCTTCATGCGGGTAGAGGCCCGGGTTAAGGCAAGTCGGAGGTCTCCTGCCAAAATGGTCTTAATGGCCAGCACTTGGTTGTCCACAAGCAGGAAACCTCGGGATGTCATAGCCAAGGGGAGGGCGCGGGCGTGGGTGGACGACAGTAGACCACCTGGATTGGAGAAAACGCCTGTTGAATCAGAGTCCGATGGTTGTACGAGAGAACTGCAGCCCCAAACGGAAGCAGCTCGGCCAAGTTGTCCTGAACGGCCGGACACGAAAATGGGCAGGTATTCGCCCAATACCTGATTCACCCTCTCCACTTGACCTTCGGTCTGGGGATGGTAGCAGAAGAAATGTCCATTTTAACTTGTAAGCGAGAACACAGGGCCCGCCAAAATTTTGAGGGGGACAAATTGGACAACCCCGATCAGACACGATATGCGAAGGTAAATCCATGCAGACGAAAATATGGTGGAAGAAATGTCGCCAGTTGAGGAGCGAGGAAGACCCGGGAGTGGCACGAAGTGGGACATTTAGTGAATCTATCGCGTGACCACCCAGTGACAGAAAGTTCCTGAAGCGGGCGGAAGGTCCGTAATGAAGTCCATGCGAAGTGTGTTCCATGGAGACTCTGGGATGGGCAGAAGGGACTTAAGAGACCCGAGGGCTATGGCGTGGAACCTTGTTCGGGCACATGTGTCACAGGCGAGAACAAAGTCTTGGGACGTTCCTGGGGCAGGGGTCGGACCAGTAGCGCAGTGAGATGAGGGCGTGGGACTTTCGTATGCGGGTTGACCAGCCAGAAGAGAACTTATGACCCCACTCCAGAATTCTCCGTCTGAGCGCAGGACGAACGTATGTTTTGCCTGGTGGTACCCTCCGAAGTCACCGGCAGCCACGTGGATCAGCGTTCGGAGCAATGATGTTGATGGGAACAGGTTATTCTCCAGTGACGTCAGATGCTCAGGAGAGGGCATCAGCCTTGGACGTTTCTCTAGGCTGCCGGAAGTGTATCCTGAAGTTAAAGCGAGAGAAAAATAGTGACCACTGGCCTGGCGAGGATTCAGGACGCTGGGCCGTCGGAGGTACTGTAGATTCTTGTGGTCGTGAAGACGTCGAATGGGTGACGGGCCCCTCCAGCAAATGTCGCCACTCCTCTAGTGCCACATTTGATGGCCAGCAGCTCTCGATCTCCAATGGTGTAGTTGCTTAGCGGCGAGAGGTACTGGAGAAGAAACCGCAGAGGGACCGTCTTGCCTTTAGGGCCCTTCTGAGTCAGGAACCGCCACCTGCATCCCACGGACGTGGCATCACTTTCCAGGCTAAAGGGCCTATCCGGATAGGAGAACCAGGATAGGTGCAGAAGAAAACGCTGACTTCAGTCGAGAGGAATGCTTCCTCAGCTGACGGGGACCAAACATTTCGGGTTGGCATTCTCCGGGTGAGGGCCACGATGGGAGCCACCAGCGAAGAGAGTGGGGATATAAAACTGCCGGTAATAGTTGGCGAATCCCAGGAAGCGTTGAATCGCCCGAAAGCCCGGACAGGGCGTGGCCACTGAGGATCGCGGACAGGCTTAGCTGGGTCCATCTGCAGACCACGGTCGGAGAACTATGTATCCCAGGAAAGGAAGGCTGGCTGGTGGAAAACGGACACTTCTCCAGCTTGGCATACAGTCGATTGTTCCGCAGGCGTCGCAGGACCTGGCGTACTGATACCGATTGAGTCTGGCGTCAGGAGAAAAAAAATCAGAAGGTCGTCCAGGTAACACTATGACGCAGGTGTACAGCACGTCTCTGGAATACGTCATTGTCGAAATCTGGATCGGCTTGGGGGCGTTGCATAGCCCAAAAGGCATTACGAGGATACTCGAAATGGCGTCCCGGGTGTTGAAGGCTGTTTTCCACTCGTCCCCTCACGAATTCTGACGAGGTTATAGGCACCCGCGCAGGTTCCAATTTAGAAACACCTGGCTCCTCGAAGACGATCAAAGAGCTCCGATATCAGGGGTAGAGGGTATCTGTTATTCAACGTGATCTTGTTTAGCCCATGGTTATCTATACACGGCCGAAGAGACCGAATTTTTTCTGGACGAAAAAACCAGCCCCGGGCGGGCGGAGGAGGGATTGCGATGAAATCCCTTAGCCAAATTCTCTGTAGTAAGCCGACCATGGCCTGAGTCTCGGCACAGTACAGAGTGTAGACCCGACCCCGTGGAGGACTGTGTTCCGGAAGGAGTCTATGGGACAGTTCATATGGACGATGTGGAGGTAGCTTCTCAGCCTGTTTTCGGAGAACACATCGCCAAAATCCTGGTACTCGGGCGGCAGGCCTGGCAACGCTTGACAGACAGGGGGCGAGAAGTGGTAGGCAACCGGGGCGTGGTACATCCAAGCATCGGTTATGGGCATCGGTCCCCCCCAACGCAGGACTTCGCCTGTCTTTCCAATCGAGCTTAGGGGCGTGGACTTTGCAGCCAGGGGAGCCCCAAGGTGGATCGCGAGGAAGCACGGGACAGGACGTGGAACCTAATCTTCTCTTTATGTAGAGCCCCCACACGGAGGTCACCGGCCGGGTTATATACTGGATGGGATAGTGAGGAGCTCCCCACTGACGTGGAGATAAGCAGCGGCTTCATCCAGCCGGACCAAAGGTATGTGGTACCGGGTTCCACGTGAGGCTAAGATTGAAGTTCCCGGCAGACCCCGAATCCAGGAAGGCAGAAACTCGGAATCCGGACCAGCATCAGAAGTCACCTCCACAGGCATCATCAAACGTGGAGAGGAGGAAACTGCACTAGGACGCCTCTCCCACGGCACCTAGGTGAGAGCGTTTCCCGGAGGCTGAGGACGAAGGGGGCAACTTCTGCCGGAAGTGGGCCGGGCTGGCGCTGTAGAGGCATAGCTTTTTCTTGTAACGACGACGGTGTCAGTTCTTGCTCTGTTAAGTGGGCCCGGTCCACTTGCATAGGTTCCAACCTCTGCGGCTTGAGCGGTGGAATTGGAGAAGCTGGAACACAGGAGCAGGTGAAAACCGCCGACGAGGACGAGCAGCCTCCCTCTTTCTTGCAAAGCTCCTTCCTGCCTCTCACGAACCTTATATCGATGCGGGTGGCAAGAAGAATTAACTCGTACAGGGGAGGACGGGAGGTCCCTTGCTTGCCAAAGCGTCTTTTACCCTGCTGGACAGACCCCTTTTGACGGTAGCGCCGCGGGCGCCCATCTTCCATGCGAGCTCCGAAGCCAGGGTACGGAATAGAACCGCATAGTCACCCACCAGAAGATTTTCGCCCTGACGAAGGCTCAAGAGGGCGGTTCTCAGCGGACGGAAGCACGAGCCGGCTCCTCGAAGGACGGTGCGGATATTCCTGGAGGAAGGTCTGTGGTCCGCAGTCACCGGGTCGTTCATGTCCCAGAGGGGGGTTGCCAAGCCAGGGGCCTTACCGGAAAGTAGACCATCACCACGAAAGCCCTTTGGACCTCTCCTGAGGAAACTGATCGCCATCAGCTACACGTGAATAGAGCACTGCGTAATGTAACCCCGCAGAGCTTGGGATCCCCGGCAATGCTGGAGGGTAGTGGGAGCCGAAGCTTGGGTCCCACGGTGGCCAACGGAACGGCTGAAAGAAGACGGAGCAAACGGACGGAGAGCGGAGATGCTGCTGATGCAAGGAGCTGACGCATCATGGCGGTGTGCTGGCCCCAACTGCGACCTTGTTGGTCGCTGATTGTTGCGATTGCTGTGCAACAATCGCCCTTGTAAGATACGGATGCTTGGCAGGGGGCACCTTGGCAGGGATCATGGCTGGATCTAACTGTATACAGCTGGGTAGTGGATCCACTGACCACCGCCAAGCGATGATAGCTTAGCCACGCCAGGGAACGAAATTCTAAGTAGCCCCGGTTTTCACCAGAGCCGCCGCAAAGCGGGATGGACTGCTGCGGCGTGAGGTACCAGGTCGTCCCCCCTGACGTGACTTGCTTGCGGTGGCAGCCGAGGGAGTTGAAAGGATATGTGCCAGCGTGGTATCAGAATCGTAGTCGAAGAATCGTAGTCGTGGGCAGGCAGAAGGTCAGGGCAGGCGGGCAGAGGTTCGTGGTCGTAGACAGGCAGGAAGGTAAGGGCGGGCGGCAGTGGTTGGAGTGAGGAAACGTAGCGAGGGGTCTGGTACACGGTAAGGCGAGAGTATGCTTTGGAACGCTTTCACTAGGGCGACGGGGCATTCCATAGATACAGCAAGGAGTGATAGGGGGACGTATCCTTAAGTAGGGAAGCGCATGGCCAATTAGCCATAATCAGGGCGCTGGCCCTTTAAATCCCCGGGAACGATGCGCGCGCGCGCCTTAGGACACAGGCACGCGCGCCTCGGCCGGCAGAGGGCCGGGACGGCACAGGGAGCGCGGTCAGGTTAAGTACCACGGCAGACGCAGCCCCCCGGCTCGTCCGCGGCCAGCGGCGGCACCCGACCCCGGAGAGCACCCGGGAGGGGGACCACGGATGCGCCCGCGGCCCGCGGGCCGGGAAGTGGCGCCGGCCGTGACAGTATGTATGCTTATGATGACTGATTGTAAACAAAGTATTTTCCATCAAAACAAAAATAGGGAGTTCACTGTACAGAGATTTGTTCTTGCTCTTGTTGAGCTCAATAATAAATTAGGATGCAGCGAATCTAATGTAAATACCCTACAGAAAGAAATTCAACATATTGCTAATCAATACAGTATTAATTTAGACATACTTTCTTTCTTATATTAATCAAGAATATATGGGCATTCGTTATATTAATTAGAGTTGCCAGAAAATATGTATTTAATTGTTAATCATTTCTCCAGCTCTTTTTCTTTGCTAGTTTCCAGATTTCATGCATGCTAATTTAACAGACAAGAAAGAAACACTTTTACAGATTTTATCTATTAGAGGAGATCAATAACTTTGCTGTCATGCTTGCACTTGCTAAGATTGATTAGAACTTGTGACATACAGGCTAGGCAAAACTAAACTAATGAATCATTCTTCTTTAATTGAAAATAGGTTAAAGAGACTAATCTGAAAAAAAATCTTTTCATCAGTGCTTTGTGTAGTAAAAATAGATGGACTGTCTGTATTTAAGGTGGCCACACACTCTTAATAATTGTCAGCTAAACTAGTAGCTGCTACCCATTTGTAACTATTCCTCAATAAACTTGCACACTCAGTTCTACCAAGTGTACATGTGTTTTCAATGGGTATGGTTGAGTAAATCACTGTCAGGCAACTCTGGTGGCACAGGGTTTTCCCAAATTTTTACAGAACCTACTCTTCACAACTGCTTTCAGGCTCCCATTTCCTGTGCGGGCTGTGGGCTGTTCTACAGCTGTGACTGACATTTCACCTCTGTCAGCTCATATTTCTAGTTGTGCCAGTTAGAGGAACATTGGTGATAGAGGGGATTTGAAAATAAAATGACACTACCCAAGCAGGATGTCTGGCTATAAAATCGAGCTGTATTTGTCATAAGAGGAAGATGATAAGACAAGCAGAGTGGTTCTTCTACATTCACCCTTGTCTGTGTATTTACACAGAAAAATAAATGTCACTTTTCAGCCCTGATCCCTCTGTTCTGTAACTAAAAGGTTATAATTTTTCTCATTGACAAAGATAACATCAGTGATTGAGACACAAGCTCCATCCTCCTGACACAGCAGTCACCACAACAACCACTGCTAGAGCAGAGAGATAGTCATTTCCTAGGGTAGCTTGAGCAAGCAAGTAGGAAATAAGAACTACTCTTACTTTGAAATGAAGCAAAATCAGAACAGCAATGTTTTAGGTAATAGTTTTTTATGTATCTTTGCCTAATGTTTAAAGATAATAAGTGTGATGTCCAATCCTTTCTTTTCATTGATATCTGCTGAAGTAACTTCTGCTGAACACTTGATACTTGGTAGGCTGACAGCCAGTCAGATTTTTGTGATCACTTCTATTACAATTTTTAGGAATGACTAAGGGCACTCTGTTGCCTGAAATGCAACAGCAGGACTTGTTCTTGTTCTCTTATGTGATGTGATTTTATCCAGTCTCCAATAAAAGTTGTGGTTTTATCACCTTTCCATGTGAATTGAGTGCTGACTAATACCAACCGCTACAACTACCCAGAATACAGATAACACGTAATTTGTACCGGAGAGGGAACGCCATAGAGAAAACTTCGCAAACATGGTGCAAGTACGTTTATTTTCACATTTTGACCCAATAAGAATTCTTTTGTGGTTACCCAGTATATTATATGGTATGGTGAATTAGAAAGTACTTCTTATCCTGCAAAATAAAAGTCCTCATTTGTCTATGTGGATGGAAATATAAAAAAGTTATGACTCTTGGAAGGCGAGGAGGAAAAAATGAATGTTTCAACCAAAAAAAAAAATGCTTTGTCCTTAAGGGGTTAATCGTTAGTCAGAAACTTAAAAGTATTTTATTGATATTTTATGTGATAGAGCAACAAAAAGTAGCAAGTATTTGAAGTGTAAAGAAAATGATACGTACTTCTCCAAATTTTTCAAAATTAAAAAACTGTAAAGTGTTGAGTGAATAATCACTCCACACGGTATTCAATCAATCACCCGTAAATGAAAGGAGTATGGCACAACAGCTAACCTACAAAACGTTGCCAGCCCAGACAAGTAGAACACTAATTAGAGAAACATCCATGCGGCCCAAAGTCACCCTGGAGGAGCTGCAGAAATTCACCGCTGAGGTGGGAGAATTTGTCACCAGGAAAACTATTAGGCATGTTCTCCACAAATCTGGCCTTCATGGAACAGTGACAAGCTGAAAGCCCTTTTTGAAAGCAAGACATAAGTCCTGTTTGCACTTTGCAAAAATCTATGTAAGGGACACAAACATGTGGAAGAAGGTGCTCTGGTCAGATGAGACTAAAATAAAGCATTTGGCCCAAATGGCAAATGCTATGTGTGGAGGAAAGTGAAGGCTTTGCTTCAGCAGCGACTGGGAATCTGGTCAGCGTTGGTGGGAAGATGGATGGAACTAAATACACTGCAATCCTGGAGAAAAACCTGTCAGAGGCTACAAAAGACTTGAGACTGAGGCATAGGTTCACCTTTCAGCAAAAAGACCAAAAACATACAGCCAAAGCCACAATGGAATGGTTCATATCAAAGCATCTTAATATGTTAATATCGCTCAGTCAAAGTCCAGACCTAAATCCCTCTAATAATCTGTTTTTTGCAAAGAAGAATGGGCAAAAATTCTAGCCTTTAGATATACAAAGCTTGTAGAGACATCCCCCAACAGACATCTGTCATTGGCGATAAAGATGGTCCTGCAAAGTATTGACTCAGAGGGCTGAGTACATATTCACACCACACTTTCAGTTTTATAACTTGGAAAAATTTGGAAAAGCACAAATTATTTTCTTTAGGCTATGTTCACACAGCTTAACTGCGGGGCGTAATTACGCCCCGCAGTTACGCCGTGTGGATGGGGGCGGGAGCTGGGGAGCGAACGGGGGGCCGGAACTTGCCTGGCCCATTAGACAATCACTGTAAGCGGCGCATATACACGCTAGAACAGTGACGTGCATTATCTCCCGCCCGCGGCGGCTTTGCGGGCGGGGGAGAGGAGAAGTAAATCCCATAGTTCTCTAGGAGAGCTGTTTGGATTTACAGTTAATGAATGGGCCGTTTTCAGCCCGTAATTAGCGCACTTCGGCGTGTAATTACGGACCGAAATACGGCCCATTTTAAGCCGTGTGAACATGGCCTTACACTTCACAAATACTTGCTACTGTGTGTTGCTCTGTCACATAAGATATCAATAAAATGCATTTAAGCTTGTAGTTGTAACATTTAAAACTAAGGAACAGTTTAAGAGGTATGAATACTTTTGCAACCCATTGTATCAAACCAACCAAATTAGTATTTTCTATTATAGAACTTGTCATTTTAGTGCCATAGAATATTGCCAACTGTAGGGTTGCCCTTGTAATAATGTCTGCAGCCTTTAATAATCTTAAAAACAGTTTTTCTACAGTGTTAACTGCTACAATGTTCATGTAAAAATGCAACCCACAGTGACTTTATTTTTATAAAAGTGTCAACAGTGTGTTACATCATTTACCTATTCTGTATTCTCATGTTGCTTCCCTCCACTAGCAGTATGGAGGTTTCCAGTGAATAGTAATTATCACATTTTCAAAATCTTCTTTGGACACAGCAGTGACAAATAATGATAAACCTATGAAAATATATGAAAAGTATTCAATGGCGCAATCAAAGCTTGAATTATTATTTCAAACTACTTATATATTTCTAGCATAACATTGATACTAATTTACATGGTTACATTATTGGTAACGCTGAAAACGGCCCATCAGTCTATTAAAGTATTGACCCAGAGAAAGGCAAAAACTCCATTTGCATATGTTTTAGGTATTAAAGGGTTTTGCCTTGAAGGCATTTCATTTCTGGTTTGTCCTGCTTCAGATTTCAGTGTGCTCAAAAGAGGGTGTGTGCGATTTGTTTGAACTGCATATTATGTGACCCAGCAGGCTTGACATCACCTCACTCTAGTCTAACATAGGTCTGTTTATTGAAAAATTGTTACTGGAAAATATAAAAACAACAGACGCCAAGGCGTACTCCTAGTGCAGACAACGCAAGAAAATTTTTTAGGGTGAGTAAGTGAGACTCTCACCTTACAGTAGTTGTGTTGAGGCATATAGTAAGCAGCTGGTCCCGACTCCTTAAATCTTGGACGCGGTATCTCGAGTCCTCGATGTCAGAATATGCAATTAAATTTTACTTTTTTGTGTGGCAAAAGAAAATTTTAGGAGACAATTGCTATCTCCTTAAATTTTATTTTGCCACAAAAAGGTAAAATTTAATTGTATAGGTCTGTTTATGTAAGAGGCTGTAAGTAGATACACTGTAGCTGAGTGGTTAGCACTGTTGCCTTCCAACATAGGGGTTCAAGGTTCAAATCGCTGCAGGAGCCAAACATGTGGATTTTTTTATCTTTCTTAATGCACATTGCTTGTGAGCTTGCGTACCGTGGCCACTGTATCAACTAATACCTCATATTTGATATTTTTGCAGTATGTAATATTTTTTGCCCAAATGTACTGGTGAGCGGGGAAGGGGGTCTGTATTTTTGTGTTGGACACCCAAAAAGTGCTGGGCAGCCTGCCCAATCGAATAGTAGTGGTGTAATAGGCTGTAAGCCAGCATGGTGAACTACACATATCTATGTTAATGGCACCCTGTCACGGTTCACGCTGCTGTCCCTGCCATGGACCGTCAGCATACCCGTGTCCCGGCTGCTGCTGCGGCATCCCCTGGTGTCCCTGGTTCTTTGCACGCACCTTTCCCGGCTCCTGCCAGCCCTGCAGCTATTCCTGCTGGCAGGTTTGATTCACCATTGCTTCCTTCAACTCCCTGGCATCCTGTGCGCACACGTGCTTCCTTTTAGGGACACGCGCGCGGCACTGCACTATATTTAAAGAGATTGTGTTCCTTTGTCCATCCCAGTGACCTCTGACCCCTGGTTACTTAAGGAACTTCCTACCTCTGCCCTGGTGTCAGTTTGTTGTTGTGTGTATCCTGCACAGAGCTTGACCCCTTAGCTGCTGCCTTGCTGCTCACTCATTGTATGTTTACTTGTACGTTTATCTTCCACCTGCTGAGCACCTGCCACTGCACCAGTCTACTATACCTACTGTTACCTGGCACCATACCTGTCTGCCAACATCCTGGACTGTGCCATACGTCCACCATTTACACCTGGACTGTGCCATACGTTTTACAGCTACACCTGAGGAGTCCTGTCTTCGTTCCAGCACCGGCTATTCTGACCTGCATTTCTGTTACCCACCGCGTGTCTCACCGTCTGCGCCCGTGTTGGGCCCAGAGGATCCACCATACCCAGATATTTCCAGCCATCCTAGTTGGAAATCGTTACACACCCCTCTGTATTGCCTTATCTATATGCAATTATAATACCAGCAACCACCCCCCTCATACATTGAAGGTGTGTGAGTGGTTGTCTTATCGGTATTTTTGCATTTGTGCAATCTCCCCATGTATTATTCTGTGGCTTTTCTGCATACTGTGTGAACAGGAATAAATTAAACGTGCAGTCTAATTGTTCCCCTAGTGGTGGGATGTGTGAGCTACTGCTCAGCAATTACCTGCACCTGTTTATCTTTCCCAAGTAGCATAGGGGCCAGTGTTGCCTCTTTACTGGGTTCATTCATTAGTCCAGCCATTGAGCTGTGAGTATAGCCTTGTTTCTGTGTTTTTTGTCTTAATGCACATACCTGATAGAGGTTTCTTTTTTCTATTTTATTTGCACTGTTTGAATAATTACTAAGAAGTACAGAGGACATGAGTAGAATGACAGCACCTGGGGTTCAACACTCACTCATCGGTGAGTTTGTGAGATTACTAAGCAGGGAAGAGACTGACAGTAGCTGCCTGAGAGGAGAGATGATGTCTGAGCATGTGCGTCCAGGACTGAGTAGCTCTCATCACTGGGTATATCCCCTAAAGACAAGTTGAACACTATTGATCACTAAGGTAGCAGCTAAAACAAAAATGCTAAAGAATTTTTAATAACGATGAATGGTGAAAATGTTTACTATTTAATTTGCAAGCTTCACACCACAATTTTACTTTGTGGAAAAACCCTTTTAAATAAAAATATGCAAAAAAAGCTACAATATTTTTGACGCCATCAAAACACATGTTATATGTAGTTTAAAATAAAAAAATTGTGAATTAGTAAACTAAATTAAACTAAACTAAGCAAATTAACTGTATATTTTTTTCAAATTCCCTGGGAGGAATACTAACGCAGACAAGGATCCTTAAAGTTGTTTCCTCAACATGCTGTTTCATTGAGTCACAGGCAGCTTTTCATCCACCCTGCCTCATCAGGCTGTGAGTGGTGCTTTAGCATTGTTTAGCATATTTAGCTTCTCTTTAAGTAGCTGAGAAATTACCAAGACGCAAGTGCAGGAGATTTAATCTTCAGTAAACAAAACTACAAGTGCTCTGAGGAGTGAAAACAATAGAGATAATGAGTCTGCTGAGTGTGCTTCATCCATGGTGCAATCACTCCTTGTTTTCTGTCTAATCAGAAAAGGAGCTATGGATGGGTAACTATAGAAACTTGTGTGTACTCAGAGCATATACAATCTCTCTTATCTCTTGAAAAAAGGTAAAATCAACAGCCTAATGTATTTGGAAAAAGTGTTTAGTTACTTGTCCCTCTATGTTAAAAGCTTTGTAGTTAGAAAACCGCTTTAACATATAGCAGAATCAATTACAAAATAGACTTCACTGTAGCCTACATGCTTAAATTTCATTTTATTCCATTACAGAAGGTAATTAATGAAATAAAAAATTTAATATACACAAAGAACTAGCATTTATTCTGTATGTCCCTGTGTTTCTGCCAATTGTCTATAACCTAAAAGTATAATTAGAGGGGGATCCTTAAAAGTGGTAAGTTGGCCCTAAAAGACAGCTCTGACATGTTTCACCAGTATAGTGTTATTAGATAATAATAGATAAAAGGTTCCATCTGCCATGAACTGCTGACACTAACCTTCATTTGTTTTCAACTCTTCCACTCATAGTGAACTTGAAGGCACTGGGTTGCATATAAAATGAAAAAAATACAATTTTGTAACTATTTTCATCACTTTATTATGGCCTGTTATTTTCATTATGCTCTGAGTTACTCCACAGTTCATAATATTGCATGATTATAAACAGTAGCATTTATAAAGGGCATTGATAACACAAGCATTAACATGAAAATCACCTGCAATGGATTGCCTTGGAAATTAAGAAGAGAATTAAGTGCAGAGAACAGAATGTGTGTCAAAATTATTAAATGTCTGTGTTTCTTGCTTCCTTTACTATCATTTAAATTGCATGGTATTGCCATTTGTGTGACCTTTCATAGTTCACCTTTTTTGTTGACCTCATTCTCATTAATTTTGCATTTTTCTCTTTTGCTGGAATGCATCTGTGAAGAAATATGCTAGTAAACGGTTTCCAGTAATTTGTGTCAAGTCATGGCATTTCATTTTTACCTGCTCATTTCGACTGGTAAAGGTGTTTGAATCTTGTCATATGGAATTAAAACCATTCTTTTTCCTAAAATGTACATTTTGAAACACATACATCGCTGAAATCAGATGCTGCCATAAGTCTGGCTAGCCCATGAAAAAGAACCAATTTATCATGAAATTAGACTACCTCAGCAGAACGAAAAATTGGACTTTTAAATTGATGATCTGCAATTAGCTGAGACACTATACTAAGGAAGAAATATGATAGTTCATCATTGTTTCCTGTGTAATACAGAGAACAAATGTAATCAATCAAAATTTCTATAAACAACACTGTTCTTATAAGTTTAAATTTGGTTATTAAACCTGTACAATTTTTGGAATACATTCTGTACAAAAATTTATGTAGTTCGTTTAAAAGAATGTCCATGAAATAAGAGTAATCCAATGATACGTGTCATAGACATAGTATAAGGGCCACATTGGTTGTGGACCTCAAAAGGGGCCCTTTACTACTCTACTGAAACTATTGAGTGCTAAGGAATCCTGAAAATCCTTTCACTTAATTTTATACACGACAGTATCTTGAGATACTAAGAAAGTACAGCTTTAATTTAACCATGTAATGTGCAATAATAAAAACTAGAATTATTCCACAACTGAAATGCCAATTTATAAACTAAAAAGTTTAAAAATAAAAATCTTTTTCACTGAAAACAAGGTAAAAGGTGCTATAAATACTTTACTTACTTTTCTGTATTCAGCACTTAACGCATTCTGACTTCTAAGTGCCGTGATTGCCTGTGCTTGGAACTCCCATAAAACAGAATGGAAAGTGTGGTTCCCAGAGGTGGATCCACAGCTATCAGACATTGATGACATATCCTAGCATAGTGCCATCAAAGTCTATGGTGGGAACAACCCTTTAGCCATGCTTTTTTTTTTTTAGAAAGAAGAGCCTTCTCCTGGCAACCCTTCTCAACAAGCCATTCTTGTTCAGTCTTTTCCTAATTGCATGCTGATGACATTGAACATTTGACATGCTGAGAGCTGTAACGTGTGAGATGTCTCTTTTGGGTTTTTTGCAATCTCTCTAACTAATTTTTGTGGTGAATTTCCTGGGACATTTGCTTCTAGTATGATCGACACCTTCCTTAAATGTTATTATTAGTCAATTACTTTTCTCACTGTAGAATGATGGTATGCAATTTGTTTGGAAATGGCCAGATTGATTGGAAGCAACAATTACTTCTCTGCAAATGAATCCTCCAAGCCAGCAAACTGCCAAAATTCTGCTTGCATATTGTGGTCACACTTGCTGATAATCACTTTAAATAAGGGCATTTTATAAACAGCACCAGGCTGCTACTTACCTTTCTAATTCCAATGGAATAAGTAAAGGCTTGTTTCATTTTTCACAGACTACTTCTGCATTTTGGCCTAGTTGTTATAAAAAAAAAAAAAAAAAAAAATGCTGTGGAATCTGTTGTGTGTTATTGTTCATCTGAGTTTTTCTTTACCTTATACTATACACTATATAAATATATAAAAATAAAGGGAAAACTAAAATACCACATCCTAGATCTTTAATTAATGAAATGGTCCAGTTGCAATTCTTTATTCATTATATAGTGGAATGCGAGAAAACAATAAAATAAAAATGATCAATGAAAATCAAAATGAATATCCCATGGAGGTCTGGATTTGGAATGATGCCCAAAATCAAAGTGTAAAATCAAATTTCATGCTGATCCAACTTCAATGGAAATGTCTCAAGACAAGTAAATGAATCTCAGTAATGTATGTGGCCTCCACGTGCCTTCCTAGAATGTCTGGGCATGCTCCTGATGAGGCGGCAAATGTTCTCCTGAGTGATCTCCTCCCAGACCTGGATTAAAGTATCAGTCAACTCCTGGACAGCCTGTGGTACAACGTAGCTGTGGATGGAACAACACATGATGTCCCAGATGTGCTCGATTGGATTCAGGTCTGGGGAATGAGCAGGCCAGTCCATGGCATCAATGCCTTCATCATGCAGGAACTGCTGACACACTTCAGCCACATGAGGCCTAGTATTGTCATGCATCAGAAGGAACCCAGGACCCACTGCACCTGCATATAGTCTCACAATGGGTCTGAGAATCTTATCCCGGGACCTAATGGCAGTCAGGGTACCTCTGGCTAGCACATGGAGGACTGTGCAACCCTCCAAAGAAATGTCTCTCCACACCGTTACTGACCCACTGCCAAAACGGTCATGCTGGAGGATGTTATAGGCAGCAGAACATTCTCCATGTAGTATCCAAACAATGTTGAATCTGCCAATCTTGGTGTTTTCTGGCAAGTGCCAATCACATTGCACAGTGTTGGGCTGTAAGTACAACACCGACTCGTGGACGTCAGGCCCTCATACTACCCTCATGGAGTCTGTTTCTGACATATTTGTGGACTGCTGGAGGCACTGCTCCTACTGTTCCCCGATGCACACAGGAGGAGGTAACGGTCCTGCTGCTGGGTTATTGTCTTCCTACGGCCCCCTCCACGTCTCCTGGTGTACTGGCCTGTCTCCTGGCATCTGCTTTGTACTCTGGACACTGTGCTGACAGACATAGCTAATCTTTTTGTCATAGCTCACATTGATATGCCATCCTAGATGAGCTGCACTAACTGAGCAACTTCTGTGGGTTGTAGACACCGCCTCATGCTACTTCTAGGGGTGAGAGGAATAACACGATGCAAAAGTGAGCAAAACAACAGCCAAAAAGGATGAGAACAGAGAAATGGTCTGTGGTCACCATATGCAGAACCACTCCTTTACAGGGGTTGTCTTGCTAATTGCCTATCATTTCTACCTGTTGTCTGTTCCATTTGCATTGAAATATTACAAAATTGCTAGTGTATCAAATACTTATTTTCCTCACTGTATATATATATATATATATATATAGTGCTGGGTCAACTCTATCACAGGGATCACAGACACAGCAAAAGTTCAAATTAAATGAATTTTTTATTAAAATAAGTCCACAGTTAACACAAATATCTTTCTCTTCAGCAGGGTGCAAACAAACAGAAAATAACCTGTGTGGTTCCAAAGGGAAAACATAGGGGGTTGTGTCACCCATAACGTCTTCTAAAATTGGGAAGGTTTGCCCCAGCTTTTTTTTAGAGATCAAACAGGCAGGACTCCCATCACAATCCGGCGGGAGTCCAACTCTCGAACAATGACTAATAGCTTTTGGGCCCCGGGAAATGGATATGTGGAGCTCAACCCTCCAACCTGGGGACTATTACAGTAAAATTTGCAACATGTCCACAACAAAGGTTAAGACCTATTTCCCGGCTTACTTCACTGAGGCCCTGAACCACTGTGACACATATCGGCCCTCAATCACCAGGCCTTTTGCCTTGTCACAATACATTTATACATATTTGTTTTTTATTTTTTTATATATATGATATGTATGATACCGTAATACTATTAAGTAGGTGGAATTTACATTATATCTTTTACATTAGTTTAAAGCATAAAATGCCCCCCTCTCCCCCTTTTTTGCGGGGGGGCCCGCCATTTGGGGTCCCCCCCCCCCCCCCAGCCCGGGGGTTGGCTTTTTCCCTCCCCCAGCAGGTGGGGGGGTCCTTTTAAAGCCGCGGCGCGGGGGTAGCACTGGTGCCTATCTGGCGCCGCCCGGGCCCTTTTTACAAGCGGGTGAAGCGGGGGGCTGGGCCCCCTTCACCCCCCGGAAAACCCCGCTGGCAGGGAGGAAGAGAAGGGATCGCTCCCTCCCGCCCTCCCCCCCGTATGTCCGGGCCGTGTGCGCCTACATACAGGTCGCGTAAGGGGGAATGAGGCGCAGTGCACCCCTTCCCCCCGTGACATGGAGGATTTTCCCGGGGGCGGGCCCGTTCTGCAGGGGCCCGGTCAGGTAATGGTTTTTTTTTTTTATTTTTTTTAGTTTTAGGGGGCACTGCTGGTACAATGGGGGGTTTTACCTGGCTACAATGGGGGCAAAACCTGGCAACAGAGGGGGCACTACTTTGGTTAAGGGGGGCACCTGGTACAAAGGGGGGGCTACTGGCAAAGGGGGGTACCTGGCAAAAAATGGGGGGGTTACCTGGAACAGGGCACTCCTGGCAACAAGGGGGCAACCCTTTCTGG